>JASAOD010001960.1:0-138937 GCA_030849845.1 Crithidia brevicula
GCACACACACACACACACACACAAACGTGTGGAGTTTGACAGAAGCGTTTGCACTCGCAGCACCTTGTGAAAAGTTTTTTTTTCTTTTCGTTGCTGTATGTAAGTATTCGCCGACTCTTCATCAGCGGTCTGTTTTTCATTGTGAAATACAAATATATATATATAGATATACATATTTGTTTTGTTGTCCGAGGCAAGGTTTCATTATTTCTTTTCTTTTCCACTTTTGTTGCGAGCTGACGTGCAAGAAGCGTTACTGGATGGCGACCTCGGTGTACACGTATGCTCGCCGTCAGCAAAACTTTTCGCGTTCTCACCTCTCTCTCTCTCTCTATATACATATATATATATATAGATATACGCTGACTCTCCTCTCACATACTCATGGCTGATTCCGTTGTTGCCATTGCTCAACAAATCCAGCGAGTGGACAAAGGGGGAATAAGCGACACCGCAAGACAATCTCGAGAGCGATCAAAAAGTTTGGTGAGAGAGAGAGCAGGAGAATGATAGTCACCCTACATTATTGGAGACGAGCAAGAAGGGAAACCTCTGACTCTAAGAACAAAAAGCAATGAAAACATTCCTATTGTCTTATTCTGTATGTATGTCAAATTAGAAAACAAAAGAAATAGCGTAATAAAGCTAGGATTTTTTCTGGTATTAAATACGGGCTTCAGTGGGGATATCCAGCCCACAAGAAAGCTTTTTTTTTTAAAGAGGGGAACACTATTCAGTAAGCTGCAAAGCTGCATCGTTCTTCTCTACTCTTTCAAGCTATCTTTTTTTCGATGCTTCCTGTGTGTCCTCTGCAGACAGGTACGTCTCCGCTTACCTTTGGCAGTGCAGGGCACAACGGAGCTTGTGGCGAACAAACCAACAACAAAAAAAAGGTGTACAGAAAAGAAGGGAGAAGACGATAGATTATCTGTTCTTCCAGCGTCAATTTCCCTTCCCTGCGTTGTGATTTTTGTGTCTGGCTTTTGCTTTTCCTTCAATTTGTTCTTGTGTGATTTGAAGCCTCCTCGTCACCTTTCTTTTCTCTCTCCCTCTCTCTTCTACAGTGAAGAAAACACATATACAACCACACACACACACAAACACTTCGACAAAGATGAGCTCCACCAGCAAATCAGCGAGTGGTGCCCCCACACAGGCCCCGAGCTCCGTGCGCCACGCAGGCATCGCCGGCTTCTCAAGCCCGATTTACCGCGGCGAGCTGAACCACGGTGCGTCGGCGGAGCTGCAGGAGGGCTACCGAATCCTCACCAATGGTCAGAAGGTGAGCATCATCAGTGACAAGGACCTCTACAAGGCCGTCCAGGCCTCCGGGCTGCGCGTCACCGAGGAGGAGGTGAACGATCTTCTGCGCGTCGTGCACCAGGACAACCGCACGCTGGGGCTGGAGTTCTCCGAGTTTATGATGCTGATGACTAAGGAAATCGACGACGCGTCGATGGAGGAGATGCGCAGCGCCTTCCGCGTCTTTGACAAGAACAACACCGGGACGGTCACCAAGAAGCAGTTTACCGAGATGTTCGTCTCCGCTGGCGAGCACAGCTGTGCGGAGGAGCTGGATGAGATGATGGTGCTGGCCGAGGTCTCCGAGGACGCGGATACGGTTGACTACAACAAGCTGATCAGCGAATTGGCGCTTCGGCTGAACAAGATGTAATCGAAGCCGCATGTTGTGCGATGAGTTCGATCTTTTTTTTTTAGGCGTTGAAAAAAAAAAGAGGCAGTTGAGAAAAGAAAGAAGGAAGACGCACTGCAACTGCCGCATGTATTTGTTTCTTGCTTTTTTTTTTTTTAGTGTCTGCGTGTTTGCGCATCAAGCCGCTCTTGCCATTCTTCTCTCGCCTTCTCTGTTTTCCTCCAAGCACCTCGCTGACTAGCATGGATGGACTATTCAGTCACGCACTGCTCTTTCCCCGCCCTTTTGAGCTATATCTCCGCGCACACACACACTGCTTTATTCTTCTTGCTTTTTTTTTTTGTCGGTCGTCTCTCTTGTGTCTGCTCCCCATGCCACGCACCAATGCATTTTGTTTTTGTTTTCCATTTTCTTTTTTTATTTTCTTTTTGTGATGTGCCGGTGGTTGTGTGTGGGTCAGGGAAACAATGAGTTTCACTATTGCTGTTGTTGTTCTTCTTCTTTTTTGTCTGTGTATCAATCCCAGTTGTAAGTTAGTTTGTTTTCCGCATTTGCGTGGTTGCTATTGTACTTGTGTTCATCCCACATACATATATATGGTTTGCAGAAACAATCAGACGTAGAAAAGAAAATTGACATAGGAGCTAACGGAAAAAAAATGAAGAACCCTTCCTGTCAGAAGGTGTTATTTTGAAGTGTTGAGCTCTTTAAAGATGAGCCGCGTTTCTTTATGTGTTTTCTTATGCTTGGAAAAAAGGAAGCCATGGTAGGATGCCCGCTATGGTATCCATGTAAGAAGGAATCGCATGGCGTGTCGAGGCAGGCTCCTTTTCTTTCATCTCGTTTATCTTCTTTTTGCTTTTTTTTTTCTAAGCTATCATACATCCTCGGTTCTATGCTACTCTAAATCCTCCCCTCTCGCACTGTCTCCCTTTCTCTCTATTTGACTTTTTTTTTGTTTTGTCCGTCACTCTCAATCGCGTTGCCCATCCCTGCGCACGTCGTTGTTGTTACTTTGTGCCCGCTTGTCTCTCTCTCTCTTTATATATATATATACTCTTCCGCCTCATGCTTTCTCTTATCCCGCAGTTGACGTGCACTTGAGTTTAGTGTCTTATACACTTATTTCATCTCTCTCACTCTTCTCAACCCCTCACCGCAGCCATGCAGATCTTCGTGAAGACGCTGACCGGCAAGACGATCGCCCTGGAGGTGGAGGCCAGCGACACGATCGAGAACGTGAAGGCGAAGATCCAGGACAAGGAGGGCATCCCCCCGGACCAGCAGCGTCTGATCTTTGCTGGCAAGCAGCTGGAGGAGGGCCGCACGCTCGCGGACTACAACATCCAGAAGGAGTCCACGCTGCACCTGGTGCTGCGCCTGCGCGGCGGCATCATGGAGCCCACCCTGGTCGCTCTCGCCAAGAAGTACAACTGGGAGAAGAAGGTGTGCCGCCGCTGCTACGCCCGCCTCCCAGTGCGCGCGACGAACTGCCGCAAGAAGGCGTGCGGTCACTGCTCGAACCTGCGCATGAAGAAGAAGCTGCGTTAAGTTGGCCTCCTCTCTCTCTTTCCTCCTCCTCTCTTTTTCTTGCCGCCCTCATTCTCCTTCTGTCTTCCTGATGGCATCTCTTTCTTATGCGAAAGCACGAAAAGGGAAACTCTCTTCAGCGAATTCGCGATCGAGGGTTGAGGGGTAAGCGAGAGAGGAGGAGAGCGAAGGATTATGCGCCTGACTAGGAGCAGCGAAGGCGTGAGGCTCTCTCTCACTTTCTCTTTATGTGATGCGCTGCGTGCAGCCCATGTCTGGCTCTCTGTGTGTGTGTGTATGTATTGAAGAGTATAGTAGAACTCACCTTGCAGCTGTCTGTCAGCTTTTGTGTGTCATTATTCTTATTTTTTCTCATTTGATCATTTCATTTACCTAAAAAAAAAAGAAAAAAATGCCCGCTGTCGTGCTACTTTCCTCTCTCTGGACACGCCGAGCTGCCGTGCGCACGAGCACACGCACGAGATGTTTCCCTGGCTGAAAAGGTAGTCGGTGGCCGCCGCCTCCTCTGCCTATCTTGTTGCCTTGAAGTGGACAAATGCACCTACGCTCTCCTTTTTCTGTACTTTCTTTCTCTTAATGAAAAGTAAACTGCAGCGTGCGTGAACCGACAGACGCCCACATCCGTGCACTGCCGTTGCCTGTCCTCGTGTTGTGTAAAGCGCGAGCTATCCAAAACGTTATCGGCAAGGTTCAATGTGGAGAAGGAGACATCATTTTTCCACATGATGGCACACAAACGCACACACACATACTAAACTTCCACTACTCTCTTCTACTTCCTTTTGACACTGCGTTACTTGTTGTCGTCTGCATGCGCACACACGCACACACAAACCCAGCTTGCTCCATTATTATTATTTTTTATAGGGACTGTGCTCTTCACGGTAAGAGAGTGCGTGTTTACATTTCTAAATTAAGTGCGCGAAGGAGAGAGTCCTTTTTTCCCCCCTCTCTGAGGAACAAGATAGACGTTGTACAGCATTGCGTTTGCGACAACTCTGTCTCTGTCTCTCTCCCTTTCTATTCATCTTTACATCTTGGTGTGTGCAGCTTCTCTTTACTAGAGGGGAGTTCCCGTGCTATCTGCCGTACACCTCAACATAGAAAGGCGTGTCCCCCCGCCACCCCTCTCTTTCTCTCACTCTCTCTCTCTCAACGTCGCGTTGCGTTTGCTTTTTACTTTGTTTAATTTTTCGCGAAGGTGGGGCTGCTGTACACGCTGTGAGTGCTTCAAAAGAAATTGTAAAACTTCTTTTCTTCTTCTTCTTTCTTTAACATGCGGCCTGTCTGTCTCTGACGAAGGACTTCTTCTTATACCCCTCAACTCAGTCAGTCCCTTGATCCTCCTCCAACAACGAAGTGGAAGGCGAGCAGTACGCACACATCCTGCGTCTTCCCTCTGGTAGCTCCTCTGTTGTGCGCGCTTTTATATACTCCGTTTTTCTGCTGCTTTCGGTTTTATTTATTTTTTTACTTTTGTCATCAGCTCGACGAGCTGTTCTTCACTACTGTTGTTGTTGTTGTTGTTGTTGATATTGGTGGGTTTGTCTGGGTGAAGATTACGCTAGACGCGATAGCCGCGGCCACTTCTTCGTTGTTTCCTCTCCACCGCGTACGGAGGCAAATTTTACACCTCCTCGTACTCACATACCAACATATATAAAAATCATTTTTTATTATTATTTTGTACTCTCGTTCGATTTAATAGAATTATCTCTTTTGTTTTCGCGTTTCTCACTTAAAGAGGATCAAGTATAACGTTCACAGCGGCTCATCCAGACACACGATACATCTCGAGGACTGTGAACCGATTGCTCAATCCTGTTTAATTATTATTAATTAAATTAGCCCGTTCTCTTAGTCTTTCTCATTTTTCGTGACTCTGAGTTTTTTGTTTGTTTGTTTTTTGTGGTTGTTGTATTTAGGTCTTTTTTGGTTCTGGACTCATTCCAAGAAGAGTTGCTACACGGTACAAGTCCTCTCTTCTGCTACATCTTTTCTCTCTATCTCGTAGCCTGCCAAAAACAGAAATACCTCATTTTCCTCGCTTTTGTCTTCGATTTCTTCTTCTCTCTTTACGAGGTAATTCTCTCTCTCTGCTGCTTTCCTTTCTATCTATAACACTACTACTTCCATTGTAGTTTTCGAGTATTACTATTCTTCTTTTCTCCCCTTTCCACTGAAAACCTACGCGCGTGTTTCCCTATCATTTCTCTATCTCTCTATCTCTCTTTGTTTCAGCCTCAGCTGTTTTTGTTATTGTGAAGGCGTGGTCTTGTGTGTTTTGTGGATTTAATTTAATTTGTATTTTTAGCCCCCGACAAAATCTTACTTGGAATATCTTTCTGCAAGAACCTTTTTTCTACCTTTTTCCATTACCTTTGTGTCGCTATTTATCTCGATCTTTTTCTTTTTTTTTTTTTTTTCTACGATCTCTCTACACGGATCATCCCATACACTCTCTTTCTTCCCCACACCCGTTCGTTATGTGGGCGAAGGTGAAGGCCGGCTTTACCGCCTTCAGCGCCACCACCCGGGACACATTTGGCTGTACCGGCAACTACGGCAACGCGATCGACGACGACGATGACAGCAACTTTGTGGCGGATGGCAACGGCGCGGGATCGTCCTCGCAGCCGGCCTTCGTTGAAATCGATTTCCTGCGCAGCGACTTGAATCACCAACGCCACTACCCGGACAACTCTATCCGGACGGCCAAGTACACCCTGGCTTCGGGGCTGCCCCTTAGCCTGCTCTACCAGTTTTACAAAATCTCTAACTTTTATTTTCTGCTGGTGATGGTTATTACGCTGGTGCCAGGGGCGAGTCCCATTAATCCCTTCAGCAGCGTCGTGCCCCTCTGCATCGTGCTCGGTGCCGGGATCATCAAAGACCTCTGGGAGGACTGGAAGCGCCGGAAAGCCGATCAGCTGGCGAACGAGATGATCGTGCACGTCCTTCGCGTACCCATGCAATCCGGTGTTGCCTCGCGTGCCCGCAGTACAGCGCACACGGCAGCGACCGCAGACGCTGCCGCCGCCGCCGCCACCTCCTCTCCCACAAACGCAGAGCCCGCGTCAGTAGACCGCAGCGGCCACATCGGCGACGTAGATCCGATGCTGCTGCGCCACATGGACGAGACGCGCGAACAGCAACAAGGCGGCGTCACAACGAGCGACAGCGATGTCCGCAACGAGGCCAACGAGACCGTGATCGTGGACAGTGGTGGTGGTGCGGGGCCGACTACACGCCAGGAGCCGCCGAGCCGAGATCGAAAGCGCAAGCGAGTTGTGCGTTTTCTTTTTCCGTCTGAGAGAACACGCACGCGGAGCATCGAGATGGTCGAGGCGGGAGAGCAGACATCGCAGCAGCAACAGCAGCCATCATCATCAACGGTTACCTCAAAGAAGGGCAACGATGATGTCGCTGCTGCTGCTGCTGCTACTACGGAAACGGTGCCGGCTCAACCGACTCAGTTAAAGAGCCGCAGCCAACACCACAGCAAGGGAGGCAGCGGCTCTGCAGCAGCAGCAGCATCGTCGCCATCCGCGTCGCACGAAACACGCGTGACGTTCCAGCCCATCCGCAGCTGCGACGTGTACCCAGGCGACATTATGCTCTTTCGCCTCGGAGAGGAGGTGAAGGCCGACTGCATCATCCTCAACACGTCGCTGCCAGACGGGCTGACCTACATCGAAACCGCCAACCTTGACGGCGAGACCAACGCCAAAACTCGTCGAGCCAAGATTCAGACAGTCGAGGCGTTGGGCACGGTGGAGGACATCATTGAGCGCTCCCTCGGCGTGCCGGCCTTCAACGCAGCCGCCGTGTTCGCCAAGATGAACGGCGGGGACACGGCGAACGGGCTGGGGTTTGTTGATGGCAGCGCGGGCGCCGATCCGCCGTCCAAGGCGGTGGCCGACTCATGCGGCACCGTTGGCGCTCTCCATGTGGTCTCGACGCCCGCGCAGGAGGCCAACAACGCAGCGGTGGCCGCTGCAGCACACGCGAATGCGCACCGCACCCCACCTCTCTCCGAGCTGGAGGCGTTGGCGCGGCACCCAACGCCGCTGGGGCCCGCGCAGAGCGAAGAGGAGAAGAAGCGTCTGCTGAGCCACGTGACGAGCTCGACCTCGGACACGGCGGGCTCGCCGTCAGAGGAAAGAGATGGCGAGAGTCCGGTGGACAAGGAGGCAGCGGCAAGGAAGCCGAGGAGCCCCGCTAAGGACGGCGAGGGTCCTTGCGCCTTTGTACCCTCGACGCACCTGGAGCGGGAAGAATCCGAAGCTGGTGATGGCGGTTTGAGCGGTCACGGGCACGGTCACACCTCTTATCAACACCGCCGATGTCTCTCAGACCCTGCCCAGCCCACCGACGCCCACCCGCGGTCGACGCTGCCGCTGATCGTGAGCGGTGCCGACCTCACCCCTGCCGCGTCGGAAGCGCTTTTCGGTACGGGCAGCATCGGCACCCCAGGCGACCTCGCCCTTGACCGCGCACGCCACCAGCGCCATCTCACGCTGGACGAGCGGCTCATGGAGGAAGGCGCGATCCCTGTCCCACGACACGTGCGGGAGCTGTCGGCGCAGTACGAACGCGCCATGCACAGCAGGACCAGCAGCATCGGCGCACACCCTTCTCAGCCTCACGCCTCGGTCTCCTCCCGCACCCGCCGCGGAGATACCAGCCTGTACGACGATGCCGACTCCGTCCTTGTCGACGGTGAGAGCAATCCCCGCCGCCATGTTTGGGGCAGCAGCAGTATCGGGGCTTCACAGCGCGACAGCAGCTTGCGTCAGCGCAGCAGCGCCGCGGAGCGCGCGTCGAGTGCGGTGGGGATGCAGTCCGCGGGGGAGCGCAGCCGGGCGGCAAACTCATCGCACGTGACGGTGCGCAACTCAGACGGCGTGAGCGGCGGCGGCGGTGATGATGTGACCCCCGCGGAAGCGTGTGGCAACATGGGCCGCCCCAACGCGTTTAAGAGCGATGAGGCGGGAGCGGCAGCACCGGCATCGTCGTCGGGGGTGGTTCTTGTATCCTGCGCGCCAACACCGGACCTGTCCATGTGGTTTGGGCAGCTTCGCATGCCCTCTGGTGAGATGGTGCCGCTTGGGATTGACCAATTTATTCCTCGTGGCTGCCTTATTCGTAACACGGACTGGGTCCTCGGCGCGGTGGTGTACACAGGTCGACACACGAAGATGCTGCTGAATCTGCGGCCGAAGCCAAACAAGATCACCAACATGACCCGCCGCCTCAACCAGCTGAATGTCTTTCTTTTTCTGCTGAACCAGTCGCTCATGTTCGCCTTGTGTGGGCTGTCCATCTGGAGCAAGCACTACCTTCTTCGACAGGAGCCGGACAGCAAGAGCGCGTTCGCGGCGTGGTACATCCAGTGGAGCCTGAACCGCTACTCGGACGCAACGCTCTTCTGGTGGCGCTACCTGACCAACTTCGTTCTTCTCAGCTACCTGATTCCCATGTCTCTCTACGTCACGCTGGAGTTCAACAAAGCCATGCAGATGCTCATGATCGGCGCCGACAAGCGCATGGCCGTCTTCGACGAGTTCACCGGTGCCATCAAGAACGCCCGTCCCAAGACGTCCGAGTTGAACTGCCAGCTGGGGTATGTGCGGTACATCTTTACCGACAAGACCGGCACCTTGACGGAGAACCTCATGACGTACGTTGGCGGGGTCGTCGATGGACACACGCACAGCGAAACAGAGCAGCCCGGCGGCATTGGACGTGCCCTGCTCAAGCGACGAGGAGGTGGTGGTGGTGGTGGTGGTGGTGGTGGCAGCAGTAACAACATCAACAACGACAACAACAACATGAGTAGCGTGAACGCGATGCGCCGGGTGCTTTCCACCGGTGACGATCTGCTCCACACCATCAGTGGTCTGGGTGGCTTTGGCAGTGGGATGGACAGTAGCGCCACGTTCAACAGTCCCACAACGCGGCGTGCGTTGCGGACAGCTGTGACGGGGCAGAACGTCTCAACGTTCCCCGCTGATGGCGGCGAGGCCCCCAACACATCGCATGGTCCCATGCTGGATCCTTCAACCTACCAGATGCCTCTCGCCCTAACCGGTCCGGACGTGCAGCCCAACATGACAGTCAACGCGAGTGACCTGCCCTCCTCGCCTCTCACGTCAAATCGACCACGTAGCACCGGTGCGTCTCCGTTGGCAGCACGTGGCTCTCAGCAGCAGCAACGGCACCGCCATACCGGCTCTACAGACAGTCTCGCCCGTTTAGCAGATCAGATGCACATGCACAACGGCTCGTCGATACCGGCCTTTGGCACGCCGGGCACCGCCCATCACCCCGACCACCCTCGCGTCGGCAGTGGCGTGGGACTGCCAGCGCCAGGCTCTGCCGTCCACCACGGTGTGCCGAGCGGAAGCGCACATCTGTGGGGCAGTGGAACCTTTGGTGGCTTTGGCGCAGGTGGTGGTGGCGATGCCAGCGGCACCTACGGCGGTGGGCTGTCGCACGCGTCCGAGGTGGTGCTGGAACGCGACCCTCTTTTCCGCTATCTGCGTGCCTTGGCACTGTGCCACTCCATTGTGTGCTTTCCCGTCCACGGCGAGAGCACTGCAGCCTCCGAAGCTGGCGAGAACGAGTCGCTGAACCGCAGTGCTGGGGACGCCTCCGCTGCCACCGCAGCAGCAGCGGCAACGACGACAAGAGCAGCGGCGGTGCGCGGCGACACTGTGGAACTCACGAAAGCAGAACGAAAGCAGCAAAGACGCGAGAGGCGGGCGGAACGCAAGGCAAAGATGGAGCGCCGCGATCACGATGCGGCCAACACTGGCAGTACAGGCGATGGGAGTCCCACAACTCAGACTCACCATCCCCACCACGCCGGAGAAGAACGCGAGGGTGCGACGGGCGAGGAAACAAAGATGCACAAAAAGCACCGACATCATCAGCATCATCATCGTCACGCCAAGGAAAAGGCGACCGGCGACCACCGCGACCCCGCTGATATTGGCGCCGCAGCGCACTCCCGACAAGGCAGCGCTATTGGGCTGCCTCCGGTCTCCAGCCTGCTCTCCTTGTCAAACATCTCCGCCGCGAACTTCGTGGAGATTCCCTACGCCGTCCCCTCCGGACCCCCACGCAGCGACTACGAGCCGTACACGCACAGCCCCACCACCACCACAACGAACGTGACGCGCGGCGACAACGAGCCGGTCACCGTGGAGAGCTCCGCCGCCCTTCGATCGCGCCGCGCGCACGTTCGCAGCGGCAGCGCCTCCTCGCCGGCCGCTGCCTCGCCGGCGCCTCCGTCGCTGCCCGTGACCCACCTCGCGGACAGTGGCGTGTTCAACCTCAGTGCGACCAATCTAAACAAGCTGCACGGCCGCACGAGCAGTGCGAGCTGGTATCAAAACCGCTACCTGAACCGCGTGATGCACAGCCGAAACTTCAGCCAGAACTCGAACACGAACCAGCTCTTGCGCACCGTGACAAGCAACAGCGGCGGGGGTCCAGGGTCCCCGCTAACGAGCGTCAACGCACGAATGCTCCGCAACGGCGTCTCTAGGAGTGCCGCGGAAGGCGCGAGCGAGGTCGCCGGGGCCGGAGCGTGGGGGCTGGAACAGTTTATCGATCGCACCAAGCTGTACGAGGGACAGTCGCTGGACGAGATCGCCCTCGTCAACGCCGCCCGCGAGAACGGCTTCTCGCTGGTGGAGCGCACGGCGAAGCAGATGTACGTGAAGGCGCTGGGGCGGCTCATGTGTTACGACATCATCGCCGAGCTCGAATTCACGCCGCAGCGGAAGCTGATGAGTATCCTGCTGCAGCGCCGCCCAGAACTGGACTCCGAGGACGCCGCGACTACTGCAGCCTCCGGGACGAGCGCGCACTACCACCGCAAGACCGAAGACCAACTGGCGGCGGAGCAGCAGCAACAGCAGCAGCAGCAACAGCAACAGGCCGCCGCAGCAGAGGCAGCCTCAATGCCGTACAGTGGCAACACAAGTGCATCGTTCTTTCACCCCCCTGCGGCGCGGAGCCAGACAGCCTACCACCACGCCCAGGAGCGCGCCACGCACTGCCCTTTTACCCCCGATGCGCCGGCACTGGAGACCGCCATTCGCGGTGGGGGAGCAGCGGACTCTTACCTAGGCCGGCAGCAGCAGCAGCAACAGCTGGACCATCCGTCATCGCTGCCCCGCCCCCGCTCCCAACCCATCCTCGAAGAGCACAGCTTGGACCTGAGCCACCTCGGCGCGCACCACGCGCGCACCTTCAGCGCTTTCGCCTCTCCGCCCTGGGCGGGGCTGCAGCTGCCGGGCTCCGTGAACGAATCCGGTGCCGTGCTCCACCCCACCAGCGGGGCCAGCGTGGCGCCGAAGTATCTTCTGCTGGTGAAGGGTGCGGACAGCAGCATGATGGAGATTGTCAACATGCAGAAGAAGGCAAACGCACGGGTGAAGGAGAAGATGCTCGCGGAGCTGGATGCGATGGCGCAGCTTGGTCTGCGCACCCTCGTGCTTGGCCAGCGCTACCTCAGCGAGGAGGAAGTTCGGGCCTGGCTGCCCGTGTTCAACGAGGCGCAGTGTGCCATGCAGGATCGCAACGACAGGCTGCACCAGGCATACGCCCTCATTGAAAAAAACGTTGACATCGTCGGCACAACAGCCGTCGAGGACAAGCTGCAGGACGAAGTTCCGCAAACCCTCGAGTTCTGCATTCAGGCCTCCATTGTGGTGTGGATGCTCACAGGCGACAAGCGCGAGACCGCCGTCACAATCGCGCACACCAGCGGCCTGGTCAGTGCGGCGTACACCGAGTACGTCTGCCACCTGGATGTGTCGGACATCGTCGAGGAGGAGGCGCTGCTGAAGCAGCAGAGGCAGTACGAGGAGCGCGCGCGTGTGAAGAAGGCCAATGGTGAGACGGAAGAGAGTGACGATGACGACGAGGAGAAGGAAGGGGATGATAATGATAATGATGATGCCGTGTCTGTTTCCCCATCGCAGACGTCAAAGGGCCAACCGTTGTCAACGCCCACTGCGTCCAAGTCCAACGAGGTGAACTCGGCCACGCAGCCGCTGCCGGGGTTATCGTCGGAGTCGCACTCGCCCGGCCCACAGAGCGCGCGCACGAACGCGGGCGTCGACTGTGGCACCGGTGGAGCAGCAAAGTCCTTAAAGAGTGTCCCTGACCCGTCCTCGACGGCGACGGTGTCGTCCTTCATGGACCGCAAGCTGGCCCGCATCGAGGCGCAGCTCGCCGCCGCAGAGGAGAAATGCAGCGAAGGCCAGGAGCTCTTCAACGCGCACGTCGTCGTCGTCGTCGTGGACGGGAAAACGCTGGACTTTATCTTCCAAGACAATGCCCGCGCCCATCGCTTCTTCCTCTTGGGCAGCCGCTGCCGCAGTGCCGTGTGCTGCCGCATGACGCCCCTCCAGAAGGCCAAAATTGTGCGCATGTTCAAGCGCAACATGAACGCGGTGGCCCTCGCCATCGGCGACGGCGCCAACGACGTCTCGATGATTCAGGAGAGCAGCATTGGTGTGGGCATCATGGGCCTGGAAGGCTCGCAGGCGGAGCTGGCCAGTGACTATGCCATCCCCAAGTTTCGCTTTCTCAAGCGTTTGCTCTTTGTGCACGGCCGCTTCTCTGTATTTCGCGAGGCTCACTGCATCATCTACTCGCTGTACAAGAACGTGATCGTCACGGTGGGCATGATCGCCTACCAGTTCTACGCGTGCTACTCTGGCCAGGCGCTGATGGACTCCTGGCTGCTCGCGATGTTCAGCATCTTCTTCTGCTCCCTGCAGCCCCTCATGATCGGCATTCTTGATAAAGACGTGGAGGACGAGCTGGCCGAGTCGCTGCCGAAGCTGTACCCACCCCTGTCACGCGAGTTCATGTACTTCTCGTTTCCCTATATCGGGAAGTGGCTTCTTGATGGGTTGGTGGAGGGTCTCATCTTCTTTTTTGTGCTCATGTACACGGTCGGGGTGCAGGACAACCTCTACCCCCACATGACCCCCGCCATTGAGGATTACGGCACCACCTTCTTTACCATGCTCGTCCTCGTCGCCGACTTCCGTGTGGGGACGCTGGTGACCTATTACATGGTGCTTTTTGCGCTGGCCGTCTCGCTGGAGATTGTTTTTGTGCCCGTCATTGAGTTGATTTACTCCGCCATGAACAACCTCGCCGGGAGCAACTGGTGTGTAAAGGTGGCCAATGAGCTCTACGGCACCTCGGGCAAGTTCTGGATGATGCTCTTCTTCGCCTGTGGTGTGTTGGTGGTGGTGACCATGGCGTCCAACATGTACATCCAGATCTTTTACCCTTGGCAGAACGCCGGGTTCGCCATGCGGGCTGCCCGTGCGTCCAGTCATCGCGTGCCGTACGAGCACATGAAGAGGGAGCTGAAGGCGGAGTACACGGACCTGCTTGCCCGCTACGAAGCGCTCCGCCAGCAACATCACCAGCTTGGAGAGATGGATGGCGCAAACGGGGGTGAGGAGGAAGGCGACGACACCGTACGAGCAGCAGCGACGAAGAAGAAAACATAAAATGAACCGTCCTCTTTGTTTTTTTCTTGATTGATAGATGAAAACGAAGGCAAAGAGCTATAGCAGTGCTTCGCGAAGGTGTGTCTATGCGTGTAAGTCAGCACGCACACACACATACACATACATGCGCATATACCGTAGGCTAGTAGGTGTATGGCAACGTGTGTGTGTGTGGCAGAGGCACGCTCTTGGCCAAACTTAGTGTTTTTCAGTGCTCATCGTGCACATTAAAAAGTTTTCCTTTTAATTTTAATATCTGCTTCTCTTTTGGACTGCCATTTAGTGCCGGAGGAGAACGCCCCACTTACTATCGTTATCATCGATTATCCTTCACCGGCTTCTCTATCGATGCCTGCTTTTACCACAGTTGGCCCGATTCGCTGCTCCTGTGTTTGATATCGCGTCGCGTCGTGCATGGGATAACATAACTTTTTTTTGCTGCAACCTTCTTACTCTTCAGAATTAGTTGTGTTTCATCCCTTTGCCTCTCGTTAATATATATGTTTTTTCCCCATTTTTTTTCTCTCTTCTGTATGTCTATGAGTGTACAGCTCTGCGCTCTGTCTTAAAAGACGTGTCGGTAAAGCATCATCTTTGGACGGAAGTAAAAAAAAAAAAGGGGAGTTTCTTCCTTGTCAGGTATTCGCAACAGATTTGATGAACATGCTGCTTCTATGCTACTCCAAAGCTCTTTCCAGTACTCTCCACATACTCCAGCGAGCATGCGTTTTGAGCCGTCTGCTATTTGGTGGTGTTGTTGATGTTGTTAAGTTTCTGCGGAAAAGGCGGATGAAAGAAAAACAAAAAGGCCAATTGGGGAAAACAAAAAGTTTTATTTTGTCGACGGAGTACGACAGCGGCGCGCCTTAGACTTCCTCCCTACCATCGTAGTATCCGCACGCTCCAGCCATCCGGGCACCGCGACCATCTGTACTCACACACAAGAATCAGTAAACCTCTCTCTCTCTCTTCCTCTATTCCTTCATTTATATATATTTCCATCTCCTTTTTAACTTCGTTTCCTCTCTCAACATCATTCACATCATTCACATCACCCCCTTGTCCATTGGCACCCACGGAGTAGAAGAAGAAAAGGAAAATCAGAACAGGTTCTGCAACCTTCACAGAGCGAAGAAAAGAGCAGTTTAAAAGAGTACGTACGAAGGGAGGAGCTGGCTGGCACGAAAGCACCGAATAACAAAACAAAGAACGGCTTTGACTTCATAGCTCTTTTTCTTTTTTTAGTGTGCGTCTCCTCTTTGTTTTCTCTTTTGAATCAACGTCTTGTGTTGTTTTTTCCTGCTTGGTAAGACGATAGCTCTGTGCTCGCGTCTTCTTCAGAACAAACGCACGCTCGAAAGAAAAGGAAAGGCCGGCAACATCACACGCCTCAAAGCTTTTCTTATCTTCACGAGAGTGTTTTCGTTATTTTTCGTTTTTCTTTTCATTGTGGTTTGATAGGGTTGCAATTACATCTCCACAGAACACACACAAATACAGAGACTTTATCCTCGATCTATTCACCACCTTATTCAAACACTTTTTATTGTTTGTTTTGTTTTCCCTTTGTTTCTCCCCTTTTAGAACTTGGTTTCACCATCAACTAGACTCTTCTCCAGCGCGTCTCACTTCTTTCTGAAGGACTCGTGCGTGTACTTTTTTTTTTTATTATTAATTTCACCTTTGTATCATCAGATTACTGCTTTTGTGCTTTGGGTTGTTTTTGTTGTTGTTGTTCTTGACGCTTCGGTTTTCGTATCAGAACCCAGCGCCGTCTCTCCTTTTTCTTTTTTCTTCTTCTCTTTACTTCGCGCTTTTTCTGTACCACTACTAACAAATTTGAGCTACTATTGTTTTCCTTACTTTTGATTGTGATTTTATCTCTATTTTCTTTTATTTTCCTCTTATCTTTTTTTTTTTTTTCTGTCTCTTTGTTTTTTTACCGTCTCAGAAGTTTTTCAACTCCGGCCTTCTCTTTCTCTTCTCCTAGGTTGCTGCCTTGCGTTCTTTGTCCCTCTTCTTCTTCCTTCGCATCTCTTTCGCTTCTGTCTTCGCCAAAACAAGCTCAGAAAGAAAAAGGAAAACACAAACCTCTGCGCTCTATTTTTTTTCTCTTGTGCTCGCATCGGCTTTTCCTTGTTTGGTTGACTGATTATTTTCGTTCGTTTTTTTTTGTTGTTGTTTTTGGCTGCTTTTCCTCAAAGCACATCGTCGCTGTCTTCTCCAACATGCTCCGCTCTGTCTTTGGCCAATCCGCCGTGCTGCGGTCGGCCTTCGTCTTCTCCGCAGCAGCAGCCAGTGGTGCCGAGGTAGAAGCAGCAGCAGCAGCGACGCACCAACAAGCAAGCGAGACCGATGCCTCCTCCACCGCTGCTGCGCTGTGGCATCAACACTCCTCCAGCAGCGGCGCCGCAGCAACCCACTCCGCCGACGCATCGAACGGGAGCAGCAATGCGCTTATGCTCTTCACCAACAGCGCCGGCAGTGACAGCGCAGCCCACGAGTACGACAGCACTGGCAGTGGTGGCTATGTGGGCTTCACGGGCGGCTTTGGGCCTCGACACCTGGCGGAGGTCGCCCTTGTACCGGAGAACGGCAGCAACAACAACAACAACACCCTCCGCACGCGCACCGCGCTGGACAAGGCACGCGACGTCGACGGCGATGCCGCGGCCGTCCCTCCGGGTCTACGCGGGCCATCAGCGGTGCGCCGTCCTGTGATCACCAAAGCGCGCCGCATCCGCCTTGCGGCCGCAGCGTCGCAGGCGGCGGAGGTGCTGCAGGCTGTTGGCACTCCTGCCACCGCCCTCCTGCACAGTCAGCGGGTGCAGCAGCTGCAAGCCGAAGAGGCGTTGCTGAACGCCTCGCTGCAGCGCCTGAAGGCGGAACGCGACTTGGCCAAGGTGCGGCACACGTACGATGAGGAGCTGCACAACTTCCAGCGTGGGGTGGAGCAGCGCGAACACAACGTCCTGCTGGCGACGTGCCCGACGACGAAGAAAAAGAAGCCGACGCAGCTCGCTGCGCAGACAGACCCCGTCGTCAGCTACTCGCAGGAGAGCGGCGAGGGGGAGATGGGTGGAATGGCGGACGGTGAGCTGCTGGGCATGACAGCCACAGCAGACGCCGAAGCTGCGGCCGCGGCTGCGGCAGCTGCGGGTCTTGCGAAGCACAAGAAGAAGCAATCCGTGGTGTCGGCTCGTGCGAAGCTGCAGCGTCACAGCCGCACTGCCCAAAGGCGTGGGGCAGAAGCCACGGCGGTGCCAACACGGCGCGTCGCCTCGCGGCTCACCGCGAAGGCCCCACCGCCCACGGGTGCGTCCGCCGCAGCGAAGGCCACGACGGCGCGTGCAGGGAGCAACGTGAAGGCACGAGCGGCGATTCAACCCGCAAAAGCCAGTCAGAAGCCAAAACGTAAAGCCGCCACGCGCACGACGCCAGCGGCCAAGAAGGCGATGGCTGCGAAGTCGAAGCCCACGAAGGCGCCAGGACGGGGCAAAAGTATTTCTCCAGCCCCACAAAAACAGAGTGGCTCGGTGAAGAAGAAGAAGGCGCAGCCGCCGGTAACGACTAAACAGCTCAAGAAGAAGACGCAGCACAAGGTAGCAGTAGCTGCAGCGAAGCCCAAGGCAACGAAGCCCGCGAAGGCGTCTAAACCAGCGCAGCCCAAGAAGAACAGGAAGTCGGCGCCTGCAGCGAAGAAACAGACCCCAGCAGCCAAGAAGCGGGCGAGGCCGACAGCCTCAAAAGGCAAACAGAGCAAGAAGAGCAGTAAGAAGTGAGAAGCTGTGTGTTTGCTAGAATGTCACGTTGCTTCGTCACTTTTTTTTTTTTTTTTACCGGTGTGTAGTAAGAAAAGGGTGTTTTCTTTTTTCTGTGTGTGTGCGCATTTGTTTAAACAGATCTCCTTTTTTCGTTTTTTTTTTTTTTCAGCTGAGCGCTTCCTCGCGCCTTCCTTCACCCTTTAGAGTCTATTCGTACAGTAGTAGATATATATATTATATATTTGTTTTTCACCCCAAAGCTCTCTCTCTGTCTTCGACCTCCGCTGCCTGCGCCATTTCCGTGCGCTTGTGCGAGTCGGTGAGAGATGGAGTGTGGCGCATCTTTTGCCGCCCACCCTCTGTATTGTCCTTGTTTTTTTTTTTTTGGTAAAACCTTCACCTCTTTTCAATTCCATTTTCTTTTCTTTTTTTTACTGTGGTACAGTTGTGGCTTCAGCATGCGTTCTTTTGTTCTTATTCTTGTACACCATCCCTCCCTTTACTAGAGGCGAGAAAAAGCGAAGATATATATACCTGAAAGGGACGGCCTACATCGCTGCTGCCACACTCTCACTGCCTCATGCCAGCGATGTTTGTAGCTGCTGCGGATCGCAGCGGTGTTAGTGTGTGTGTGTGTGTGTGTGTACTCCATAAAAAAGAAGGCACACCCAGAACAAAGACACGAAGTTGGCATTAGAGGCGAACAGATGTGTGTTTTCTCGCAGGCTCTTTTACCTCTTTTTCTTTGGGGTGGTTCGCGACGATTAGCGCAGTGTTACATGCTTCGCTTGTGTGTGTTTGTGTGTGTTGTTGTTGTTTTTTTTGTGTGTGTGTCATTCTGCCAGCAACGGCGCGCCGCTCGCAACTAGGAAGGCTGTTTCGTTGTGGAAAAAAAAAAAATTTCTCAGTTTGGCGCGTCCTCGTTGGTCTTTTCCATTCCTCTGACGCTTTCTCCTTCTCTCTCTCTCTCTCTCATTTTTTCTGTGCATATATTCACAACCCTTTTATCCTGTGGCTCCTACCACTGATACCTTATCGTTCTTGTTGTTGTTATTTTGCCTTTTTTTGATTTCTACTGACGCATGTAAACGCTCGACTCAGATTGCACCTCGGTTGCTCCCTTACATCGGAGCTGTGCGCCGTTCTCACACTTACCACAAATCCGTGTTTCCTGCGCAGCAGCCAATCTGAGCAAACACGTTGGCTTTTTTTTTCTCTCTTCATAGCAGTCCCTCTAGAGAATTTTTTTTTCTCTTCTAGTATTTTTTGTGGAACAGTACTCAAGTGAATCGGACAACGTCCGTCTCTACCCTATCACGCACACACACTCTCTCTCTTTTGCATTTGAGTACCTTGTCGCACTCTGCTGCATTTTTTAAAAATATTTTTTCCCATGTACGCCTTCAGCTTGAAGCCGACGGGGCGGAAAGTAGACGATGACGTGGCCCCGCCGCCACCCATCCATGTCATTCGAGCCCCGTCAGAAACAACAACGAAAACAGCGCAACATCACCCCTTCGAGAGCGCCGCACGACAGCAGGAGAGGCCCATCTCACGCCGCAACTCCAACCTGAGTGGTAGCACCGCCTCTCAGGAGCACTCCCAGCAGCAACAGGAGCAGTTCCCCGATGGCACCTCGGCCTCCGCACCGCCTTTGCAGGTACACAACGTGAGCGCCTACACGGACATGCGGGACGCCGCGGATTGGTCGGCAGTGATCCAGCGCGAGCGTACGGAGAAGCGGCTGCGCGCGCTCGCCCTGCACGACGCCGCCAAGGCAGCTGAGCAGCGCAGACGCGCGGAGGCGGAGAGCCAGAGCCGACGTGAGGCGCAGCGCCGCAAAGAGGACCGTCAGCAACTCCGCGCCGCCGCAAAAGACGCGGAAGCGATGGCCGCCTTCCAAGCACGCAACACGCAGTTTCTGCGCAACCAGCAGCGGCTGATGGACCTCGGTGCATCAGTCCGGCACGCCGAGGCGCAGCGGGCGGTGCGCGCGCGCGATGCCGTGTTCCAGACGTGGGCTGACACCCGCGTGGGCAGCGCAGCGCTGTGCAGCACAGCTGGGTGGGTCTCTCCTTCCTCCACGACGGCCTCGCAGCGGCTACAGAGCATGCTGGGTGGGGCCGTCCCAGCAGCGTCGATGTCGATGGCAACGGTGGCCCCGTCCTCCTCCGCCTCGGCCGCGTACGTCCCATCGAAAGAGACGGAGTTGCGAAACACCGCACAACGCACCGAGGACGCGTACGTGCAGCTCAGCCTCGCGTACCGCAATGAGGCACACCGCTCTCGTGCCGCCGCCAACATCCTCGCTGCCGCCGGCAACGGGCCTTGTCCGCGCACCGGCATGGCAACGGAGCAGGGCAGTCTCACGTCCTCTCATGCCTCAGCCTCGCTAGCCCCGTTACCCTTCCGCACGGCCCCAGCCATGTACAGTCACGACTCCGCAGAGCACATGGGCACCCACGCACGCGAGATCCCCACCACCTACATCCCTGCGTACTTTGACGATGGTAAAGGAGCCTCGCCAGCCACCCCTGCGTCGCCCGCAGCTCTCTCCGCGGAGGTGATGCCTCTGCCGCTGCTTCCTGCTCCGGTGAGTCAGACAGTGAGCGACACGCTTCGGGATACCTACTACCCCTGGGCGGCACTGGCCGATCCAGCAACGGCCTCTGCCCGACGTCCGCGGCCCCCACGGGATGCCTACTTGCCGGTAGAGCGGTGGGGCGAGGCCCACCTGCACGCCTCCGTCTACGGCCATGGCACCACCCCCGATGGATCGATGCGGGAGCCGGGCGAGCAGCGGAAGATGATGGCCGCCCTCAAGAGCTATACGACCATCCCGCAAGATAACGCCACGGCCACGAGTAACTCCGCAGAGACAGTCGCGCCCATGCGCTCTGGCAAACGTATGGAGGTGTGGCTTTGAACGTGGCGCAACTTCAACTCATTTATTTTTTTGTTTGTTTGTTTGTTTGTTTTTCTGCTCTCATCTGTCTGCCTCTCCATGTTGCAGCTGTCTATCCTTTAGATATTTATATCTTTGATGTACGTAATACAGCTGCCTCTCCATTGCAGACGCCCGCACCTTCCGCTCTTTCGTGTTTCCCAATTGTACTGTTGTTCTCTCTTGCGCGAGGATGTCTGAGGGGGAGTGCGTTCATTGATGTATAGTATGGAAAGAAATTTCACCAAAGCACAGCTACCTTGCGTCTCTCTTTGTACACCATCAGTATTGATAAATTTATGTGTGATTCCCTACCCTTTTCTAATTGTTTCCTCGTTGTCTTCAACTTCACTAGTAAGTACCTTAGCTCCTCCTCCTCCCGCACCGCGACGCGTGCAAATCGCTGCTGGAAAACATAAAGCAAAACAAAAAATCTGACGAGCTCTTTCTTGTAATTTTTTTTGTTGTCGTTGTTGTTAGTTTTAACGAGTGCAGGTCTCTCTTCATTCCTTGCTCTTATCGCACTAGACGGTGTAGGTGACGCACCTTGGAAGAACTTTTCATCGGCGTACCCTTCGTCTGATATCTCTCTTCGCCTATACCTCCTCCTTTCTTTCTCTGTCTCTCTCTCTCTTTCTCTCTACTTATAATAAAATATTATTATATTTTTCTTCAAAGTGGAGTCCTCGCAGTTACAGAAAGAGGCCATTGTGCAACCTGTGCAGCTTCCTTTCTCGTTCTTCTCCTTCTCCAGAAGGGGCTCCGCAGTAGTACATCCTCGCTGCTAGTCATCCTCACCTTTTATTTTTGTTTTCTTTTTCTCTCCTACAAAGAAAGGAGGGAAAGCGCACAAGAGAAAAGAAAAGCACATATATATAGTTAAGTCTCTTCGTCGTTGTTGTTGTCGCTGTAGCTGCTACAATACGAGGCGGGATCGAGTTCTTTGAAGGAGCTCTTTTTGTTTTTGTCTTCGTTTTTTTTTTTTTTTTTTTTTNAGGGTTCAAGCGAGCCCGCGACAAGCGGCTCATCATCGGCTGCACCCTCATGGCCGTCGGCATCTACACGGCAATTTACTGGAATGAGGAGCGGCAACGCACCCGCCGCCACACCTCTATTGAAAAAGACATTGAACGCGAGCGCTGGCGTGCGCGTGAGTTGGGGCTAGAGAAGCCGCTGGACGACGGCTTTGTCGACCGCTACGAAGCCTCAGGTGGAAAGTTACGAGGGTGAAGCTTGCAAAGGCACGGCGGCGTGACAGCATGTGTGTGTGAGCGTTGGTCTGTTTGGTTTTGTCGGTGAAGGTGTGCTAATACAAAAGAGGTTTCTGCTGTTGTTGATGATATTTTCTGGTGTTGACCTCATCTCTCTTTCACTCCTTTCGTTAGAGCTGGTTGTGCCGCCTGGCACTTCGACACGTGCCGAAATACATCTCTTTCCTTCTCGCTCCGATATTTTTTTTTTTCAGATTGTTTTCCTACCGACTCGCTGACGTTGTTGCTGCGGCCTGCCGTGCGCAACATCAGAGAGTCTTCAAAAAAAAAAAAGCTTATTCAACTTTGCTTTATTTAACTTTCTCTTTTCCACGTTGTTGACGCGATTGTTGTTGTTGGTGTTGTCTTTTCGCTTTCCTTTGCTTCATCACACAACTCATCCTCCTCTGCCACCGAAAAAAAAAAAAACATTATCGAGAAAGCCCTCATTAAGTGGAGGGGCAGGGATAGAGAGAGAGAGAGAAGGTTTAGTGGATCGCTATTCAAGGTGGCGAACCCTTTTTCGTTTTCCGACCTCCTCTTTCGTTTTCACCGTTTCTACATCTTTGCAGGCAAATTGTTGCGGGTGGAGATGTGAATAACAAATACATATGTATTTCAATCTCAATTTGACTTGGTCATAAAGAAACTCGAAGTCTCACATACGGCCCTCGCTCTGCTCCATCTCTCTCTCTCTCTCCTCTATTGCAGGCCCTCTAAAGGTGGACCGTCATACAAGCCACCACCACAAAAAAAAAAATTTGCATTGAAGACACTCGACCGGTTCTCTGATTTATCTCACCAGTGTTGCTATCATCTTCTTCTAACGCAAATCGCTTTCCGATTTTTTGTAGAGTACTAATTAAAAAAAAAAAAAAAAAACTTGCGCCGCCCTCCTTCTGCCTTCGTCGTCATCCCCCATGCCGTCTTCCGTCTCTTCTGCAGGCCCACCCGCCCTCCCCGCGGCGCTCGACTTCCCCCGCATGAAGCTGCTCGCTGTGGGCGACGTTGGCGTCGGGAAAAGCTGCGTTATTAAACGCTTCTGTGAGGGTCGCTTTGTAGCCAAGTACATCCCCACCATCGGCATTGACTTTGGGGTCAAGAAGGTGGACGTGAACAAAGCCGCCGTCTTACAGCAGCAGCAACAGCAGCGAGGAAGCGATCCCTCGTCCGCTGCCGCTGCTGCTGCTGCTGCTGTCCCCTCTTCTTCCACAGCATCGGCAACGGTGCCGGCTGCGGTGCGCGTCAACTTCTGGGATGCCTCGGGCGATGACGACTACCGCGAGATTCGAAACGAGTTCTACGACGCCGCACAGGGCATTCTCCTCTTCTACGACGTGCGGAACGCGCGCAGTTTCGAAAGTTTGACAAAGTGGTGGGAAGAAATGTTGGCCTATTGTGAAGGACTCGACGATGCAGCAGCCGGCACAGCAGCAGCAGCAGCAGCGACGGGTGGAAAGAGAGCTTCCTTAGCAGCGACTACGGTGACCGGAGGCACGGCAGCCGGGAAGGCCGTGGGGCAGAATGCGGGTAAGGCACCCGTTGTCGTGCTCTGTGCAAACAAGGTTGATGAAACGGTGGCTGATGGTGGTTCGGCGGCCTCGCGAGGAAGTCGCGTCGTGACCGAAGAGCAGGGCCGCGCGTGGGCCAAGCAGCACGGCTGTGCGGGCTACTACGAGACCAGCGCGAGCACGGAGAAGAACGTGAAGGATGCCGTGGAGGACCTTGTCACGCGGGTAGTCGCCAAGTTTATGTGAAGGTTTTGTTTTGTTTCGTTCATGTACACTACTCACACGCGCTCAGCTATCGGTATCAAGCTAGAGAATTGTTATTACTCGTAAACTCGTCTGCTGGTGTTCAGCATCAAGACGATCATAAATGGTATGGACCTCACCAAATGAACTTTGGTCGTGGTGGTGGCTGAAGTTGCTGTTTTGCGAGTTGGATGCACTCTATTGTCGTCGTCTTCGACGCCAGGAGCGAGAGGCCGATGACGGCGCACGCTACACATTACACGTTATAACACGGATATCATGTCTTCTCACACATTCATACTCCTCTGGCTCTTGTGGTGTGCGAGCTGTTCATTCCCTCAAAAAAAAAAATCGTCGATTGTTACACTTCACCTTCCTGCTTTTTTTTTCCCACTTTAATTCCTTGTACAATGCATGTAGCTTTACAAATACACACACACACACACATACATACACGCAACACACATTCAACCCGCACAATGAGCGCGCGCAAGTTTGTGGGCGAGTACGTCTCGACGCACCTCAACGGTCTGACGGTGCTGGCCAACCTCGCCGACCGGCCCTCGAGCAGCGGCGCACCTGCGCCGATCATCTGCACGCACAACGGCAGCTTCCATTGCGACGAGGCGATGGCGTGCGGATTGCTCCGCCAGCTCCCGCAGTACCGCAACGCCGCCGTCCTGCGCACGCGCGATCCGAAGCAGATCGACGCGTGCGACATCGTCGTCGACGTCGGTGCCGTCTACGAGGCCGAGAAGCTGCGCTTCGATCACCACCAGGCCAGCTTCCACGACTCCATGACGACCCCCAAGAAGCGCTACGCGACGCGGCTCTCCTCGGCGGGGCTTGTGTACCGCCACTACGGTCGCCAGATCATTCAGCAATACATCGAGGACGCGCTGAAGCCGGCCTCACCGGTGCGGGCGGCTGTGCTGGCAATGACGAAGTGGGCCGACGAGCGCACGACGGTGACGGCGCAGGAGCTTGATGTGCTGGAGGACGCCCTCTACGCCAACTTTGTGGAGCAGGTCGACGGCATCGACAACGGGGTGGAGTGTTGGGGCCTCGTGGACCCCGCCGTCGGCGCCCTCAAGCCGAACTATAAGCAGAGCACGAACCTCTCCCAGCGCATCGGGCAGCTGCAGCCTTACTGGAATGAACCGGACAACGGCGATGTGACGGCGGAGAATGCGGCCTTTGCCTTGGCGATGGAGATGGCGGCCACCGAGTTCTTCGCCGCGCTGACCTACCTCGCCTTCTCCTGGCTGCCGGCGCGGTCTCTCGTCGCGGCCGCCTTCGAGGGCCGCCATGCCTTTGATGAAAGCGGGAAGATCGTGGTGTTTGAGGGGGCGATGTGCCCGTGGAAGGACCACCTGCTGGAGCTGGAGGAGGAGCACCTGTGCGTGGGGGCCATCCTGTACGTCGTCTTCAGCGACGGAAAGGGCTGGCGTGTGCAGGCCGTGCCCAAGACCAGCACCAGCTTCGAGAATCGCAAGCCGCTGCCCTTTCGTGGATTGCGCGACAGCGACCTCAGCGAGGCGTCCGGCATTGACGGAGGTGTCTTTGTGCACGTCTCTGGCTTCATTGGTGGCATGAAGACCTATGAAGGCGCGATGGCCCTGGCCAAGAAGGCGCTGGTGGCGGAGTAAGGTGCTAGTGATGCGGGCACATGTGTGTGCGTGTGTGTGTTCGCTATCTGTCCTCGCAGCCAACTATTGTATTCACGTAATCCACACGAGTAAAGTAAATTGTATTGTTGGTGTTTTAAAATATAAAATCCCGAACTATTTTTCAAACCGGGAAAAAAAAAGGCATGTCAAGTCAGACCAACAGCGGAGGCGTTCGGGTTGAGAGAAGAAACCCTTCGCAGAAGAAGAGAAGGAAGTGTAAATGCTTCGTGTAGTGAGGTAGGCGTGTGTCGCCCCCTCTCCCCTCTTGTAGCTCCTCTGCATGTTGGTTTCGATTTCTTTTTCGTGCCCTCACAGTTGAGGTCCAGCGAGTAGTGTTAGTGTGTCTGTGTGTTTGTGTGTGCGTTGGTGTCTGGACTCACAAAAAGGAGAAGAGGATGGAAGAACGCTGCCTACGACATCTGCCACACTCGCTAACTTAGTCACTTACATTGTATTATATACACACGGCTGTCTTTCTTTCGTAGGTGTTGCTGATAGCACTTACGGGTGAGGATAAGGTTAGTGATTATTCCGCGCAATTTCCTTTTTTTTTTATCAGGAACCGTGTTGCTCTCTCTCTCTCTCTCTCTCTCTACGGCCATGATGGAAATGTTAATAATTGTTTCTCTGTGTGTACAATAATATTATCGTGTGTGTGCTGGCACGACTAAAACATACTTTAAATAACAGAAGAAGCACCTCACAGATGAGTTTTGTACGCCTTTTTGAAAAGAAAAAAAAAGCTCGTTGGTTCAAAGGCTTTTTTTTTTTTTGATACTACGAGCTCAACAAAAACCTTTTTTTTAAAGGGCCTACTAAAAGATGTTGAAAGCACAGCGAAAGCAACGGCAAGTTTTAATACAACAAATCCAAGAGCCCTTGATCGTGCTTGACTGCGCAGCGTCTCTCCATCGTGCAAAGTCTCCTTCCTTCTCGTGTTTAATGTAAAAAGCGGTCTTGTTTCTTTTTCCACTCTCTACTCTCCCCACTTTCCAACGTTCACCAACGCCTTTGACATTACCCAACTCGGTGTTCCATCAACGAAAACAACACATCTCATCAACTCTCACTGTCCTACGTCCTTCGCAAGAGCACCGTACTCCTTTGGCCCCGCGTGCCTTTCCCGTTCAAACACACATCAAAAAAAAAACCGACGCAGCTGCGGGTCGCAACAGCACCAGCGATCATAGCAGCACCTCGATACCAATTCCCCTCTCTTAAGGCCGTTCAGCCTTCTCAGCAGCCTCCATCCTCACAGGCCTGAGTGAATGTCCACCACCCCTCTGAGCTGTGCCACAGCGCACCACATGACCAGCGCTCTCCGCTGCCCTGGTGGTCTGCGTCTGCACACCATCACAGCCCTCCCCGTACACCGCCACACCACCAGCAGCAGTAGCCATGCATCAACCTTGACCTCCGCTCTCTGCACACCCGCACGCACGCTAATCGTGCCGCGGCAGCTCAAAGCCTACGGTGGCACCTTCAGTCAATCCATCGGGGAGCGCACCGACCACCTCGCCAGTCACCTCGTCCTCCAGAGCCTCTCCCCATCCCGCGCGCAGCACTCTCCTCTTCTGGCGAAGCCCGTCAAGACCAAAACCGTGGACAACTTCGTGGACATGCTGGTGGCGCCCGAGCTGCAGGCAGCGCTGGCAGAACTCGGAGTGACCACCCCGTCGCCGATTCAGCAAACCGCCATCGAGGCTGTCCTGCAACGTAAGAACACCGTCATTGCAGCACCGCACGGCGAAGGCAAGACGCTCGCCTTCTTGCTGCCCCTCTACCAGAACATGATGAAGGATCGCGACGTCTACAAGATCCCGCTACGTGAGCGGCGGCCCCGCATGATTGTGCTGGCGCCAACGAAGGAGTTGGTGGAGCAGCTGCAGGCGGTGTGTGCGAAGCTGGATAGTGCTACCGGACTCACGTCTGCTTGTTTCACCTCGCGCAAGCGCTCCAAGTACCACCTCTCACGCCTGTTGAAGAACACCATGGCCGATGTCCTCGTTATGGACCCGAAGCTGATTCTGCGTCTCTTGCGCACCCGCCGCCTCTTTATCGAAGACCTGCGCTACTTCGCCGTGGACGAGGCGGATGCGATGCTGAGCTCGCTGCACGACCACGAGGCGGTGCACCTGCTCATGAAGATCCAGAAGCGCAATCAGTACAAGTACCTGTGGCCAGTACAGACGCAGTACGTCTTCACTACCGCCTACATGACACGCAAACTCGAACACATCGTTGGTCGCAAGGTCGAGGACCCTGTCACCTGCATGTTCCGGTCTCAGATGCACCGCCCCCAGCCCCGACTGCGCCACCGTTTTTACCCCGTCCGGCGGGAGCCAGAGAAGTTTACCTTGCTGCTGCACCTGCTACGCAAGAACGGCCACGTGTCGGTGCCCGTCAACACGGACACCGCCGTCACCGACGTCCACACAACGCCGCGGAAACTCTCTGGGACGCTGGCCGAGTGGCACGCCGAGGTGGCTCGTGCGGAAAAGCGTAGACAGCACGGAGCACCAGACGTGCAAGAAAGCGCAGGCAACGACGAAGTCTATGAGGAGGTTCTGACAGATGAGGCTGCTGGTCAAGAAAGAGGAAGAGGCAGAGGCCACAGCAGCAACGGCAGCAGCACCGCGCCTGTCGCATCAACTGTTGCCGCACCAACGCCCGTCAGCGGCGGCGTTGACGCAGCACCCAACGTGGGCGAGGACTACGCGCACGACTCCTTCGCACGCTACTCGCTCGAGCGTGTCCGCCCCCTGCACTGGGAGCACCTGACCACCGTCGCAGGGCCCTTCTCTTGCCCGATCCCGCGCACCGTCTTTGCCGAGGGTCGTCGCACCATCGTTTTCTTCCGCAACATCGACGCCACCACGGCCCTCTTCCATCAGCTGCGCGGTGAAGGCTTCGCCGTGTCCCTCCTGCACGCCTCGCTGCCCTACAAGGTGCGGAAGGAGATGTACGCCGACTTCGCCTCTGGTCGCACGAACATCCTCTGCGCGACGGACGTGGCTGCGCGTGGGCTTGACGTGCACGTGGACCTGGTAATCAACTTCGACGTCCCCACCAATGCACTTACCTATCTCAGCCGAAGCGGCCGCGCAGCCCGCATGGGTCGCGACGGGCAGGTGTGCAACCTTTACAACAAGCATCAAGGTGTCGTGGTCTCCGCCATCAAAGCCTTCCTGAAGGGGAACGTGCCGATGGAAGGAATGAGCAATAACAAGTTGGACATGATGAAGCCGCGGTACGCGGAGTGGCGCACGCACAAGATCAACGCCCTTGCCCGATCCTACGTGTCCATGATCACGCAGAAGGCCATCCCAGCCCATCTAGAGCGCACTTACGTACACCACAACGCGACCTGGCGGCCCATCTTCCACCCGCAGACGTCGGGGATGCACGGGGGTGTCGCCCCGCGGCAGCAGCAGAAGTTGATGGATCGCGTGATGGAGCAGGCCGTGACGTTTCGCCGTGGTCAGCTGGCGCGAAGGAAGGGCGGCCGTGCGAAGTTTGGTGCACGCTCGATGAAGAGCGGCGTGTGGAATGACATCGGCGGCGTGGCGTCGCGCGAAGTGGCCAACGAGGCGCAGAGTGCCAGCCCCGCGGGGCCGCGGTTTGGCCCTCCCAGCGGCCCACCCCAGTAGTCCCGTTAAACAGATGATGGAAAGCTTACGGAGAAAGGCATCTGCATCTTGAAGACACCCATGTGGTGGCGGCAGATGCTACTGTACGTGTGGTCTTTGTGTTTGAATGTTGAGGTGCTTTGTTTGTTTGTTTTTTGTCTCTCCGCCTCTGTTTCCATCTTCTTCCGTCACATATAAGCCTCGCTTTATCTAATTTACAGCGAATAAGCAAACATCTATCAATATACATACATATTTATATTAGCCACATTCTTTTTTTGAGGGGGAAGCCTAGACACTCCTTCTAGCGGTGGACAGAAAAGAACGCGAGATCCTATGGAGATCTGGAAAAGAGGAGTACTCAAGCTTCGATTCCAGTAAATATATATAGGAATTCTCAAACGCTGTCTTGTGGCGATGTTGCTCTAGTTCTCATGAAACTGCAACACATAAAAACGAGAGATGCTTTTGAGGACTTCTGCCTGTCCCCGGGACACAGACGTGGCCTCCTCAAGGTTTTTTTTTTTTTGCTGCCCTCATTTCGAATTGCTGTATTCCCTATCCCGTCTCTCCCTCTCTCTCTCCCTCTCTCGCTCTGTCTCGTAAGCGTCGAGTGTGAGGTAGTTGCGCTCCCTCTGGACCAACCTATACAGAACAAGGAAGAAAGTCACTAACTCTTGTTTTTCCTTTGCGGTCTTTCTTCTCTGCATTTGTCTTTTCTATTGGCTGGTGCTTCCTGTCCGTCGCTGAGATCATTATTCTTTTTTTTTTCTGTGCACGGGGTGAAGGTAATCACTCGACGATGTAGCGTGCAGTTTCACCAAGATCTACATTATCTTACGCTAGCCATTAGTCTTATTTTACTCATACGTTCTTCCTCTTTCTGGCTGAAGCCTCCTCACACACACATACACGCACACAAATAGACTCGAATGCACATCGGTCACGACCACGCACGATGGCGTGAGCTGCCTCACCGCCGGCCTTCTCACTTTTCTACACTTCTCTGCCTCTTGCTGATTCTCTCCTGTGTGCTGACGGCGACGCTCGCACGTGGGCACGCTGCCCACGGTAGTCCCACCACGGACCTGTGTCCTCGCTGCCCGCTCTGCGAGCGCGCGCGCACCTCGACGATGGAGCGGCTGAAGTATTGCCAGGGCTTCACCAGCTACGCCTTCTCCTTCTTCGCACACGGGAAGTCCGAGCTAGCCACGGCGACGCAGCGCACAGGTGCGAGCCACCGCACCCAGCGACAGCGGTACCCACTCGAGCTGCCTTTTGCCACCGACGACGCCGTGCGTGCGCGGTGTATGCGAGATGCACGGGACCTCCTTCTGTCTCGTGTGCGTGGGCAGCCGCAGGTGGTGAAGCCGCTGCTTGATGTGCTGCGGCGAAAGCTGGCGTACCCGCGTGAGCCTGTGGTGGTGCACCTCGCCGGGGACAATGGAGTAGGCAAGACACACACCGCACGGCTCGTCTCCCAGGCCTTGTCGCTGCGTTGCGCCGCAGATCGCGACATGTGCGACACCGGAGACAACCTGCTGACGATTGCCGGGACCGGCTTTGATGGCATGTCCGTTGCGGACGCGAGAGCGCGGATTGTAGGGCAGGTCATGGCGCACGTGGCCCACTACCCACACGGCGTCGTCCTCGTGGATGACCTGACAGCCATGGAACCGGCGCTGGTGAGCGCATTGGCGCCGCTGTTCGGGCGTGCCAGCCACTTCGCCGAGCAAGTTTCCGGGGCGCCGGTGAACGGCAGCGCAGCGGGCAGTCGCCCCAGTCGCCTGCTGCCGTGGACGTGGGGAACATCATCGGCCACCACGCAGACGCCACCCCCACCGCTGTCGCAGCTTCTCGTGTTTATCACGACAGACTTCGGCCGGCAAGGTCGCACTGTCGGGAAGTCGCGGGCTGACATCGAAGCGATGGTGCAGCAAGACTTTGCAGCCCTCTACGGCACCCTTCTGCCAGCCTACACCCGCACCTTCGTCTTCTTCCCCTTCACCACGGCGATGGCGGAGGAGGTGGTGCGCAGCGTGGTCACGGATCTGCCTTGTGCCTTGGGGGAGCACCTCATCGCGTCCAGCTGGATCAGTGACAGCGCCGTGGCGTTTCTTGTCGAGCAGCATCGGTCGATGTGGGCGGGCAAGGAGAACGGGCACGCGTTGCGGCGTGTCGTCGAGGACGAGCTCATCTCGCAGCTTATTGTGTACTGGGAGCTGCATGCCGTGCGGGAGCGACTGCTGGTGCGCTTTGAGCTGGACGAAGTTGAGCTGCGCGTGCTGCTCCGTCTGCCCAGAGACCCTGCGGACGTCGCGTATGATATGGACACCGATGGCCTTGCTGCAAAGGATGAGCAGCTGTCAGCGCGCCACTTAGATGAGGAGGGCGACCTGTGAGGGGGGCAACGTGTAATGGTGTTTTTGTTTTTTGGATAGTTGAGAAGACGAGTGGGTTGATCCTCGCTTTTGTTTTCTGTTTTTTCCTTTTCTTTACCTTTGCCTACCATGTACTTGTCCTGTTTTATGAATCAAAGAGGTATGTATCTGTCTTGTCCAGATGCGTTTATATATGAAAGTCTTTCTGCTTTGTAGCCCTCAGAGAGGGAACCCTCCCTCTTCGCCTACGTCTGCTTCACGGCTAAGCAGTCCTGAGAATAACAGGTGGTTCCTTCTCTCATTCTCTCTCTCTCTCGCTCACTAACCTCAAATCCCTTTCTTGCTCCCCTTTCGGTCTACTCATCTGTCATATGTGAACACACACACACACACACACACACACACACACACACACACACACACATGTATCCCTCTGCAAACGTAAAGAAGAAGCAAAAGATCTCTTTTTTTATTTCCATATGACGTCCTCAACGGCCCCGGCCTCGTCACCCGCGCCTGGCGTCCTCCATCTCGAGCGCTTTCTGGATTCGGTCCTGAAGAAGAATCTGCACGAGGTGCTGTCGCAGCGCGATGAGCTGTACAACACCGTGGCACAGTGTGCACAGCTGCGCTGGCTGATGGAGGACATGCAAGCCCTCTCACGCTACCACTCCTTTGTCGAAGCCTCATCAGCCGCCGAGGCCGCTGGTGAGGCACCACAGCCAGCCACGTCGTCGCTGACCAGCAAGCGTGCCAAGGCGGACGCGTACACGGCACCACAGCGCAACTCGATCCTGGTCGACCTTGGCAACCACTTCTACACGCAAGGTGTGGTGCGGGATGCCAGCGTGATCTACGTGAATATCGGCTGCGGTGTGGTGTTGCCCATGTCGCAGGAGGAGGCGCGTGCGTTCTTGCGGAAGAAAGAGTCGGTGGTGCGAGAGATGATCACGGCAAAGTCGAAAGAGGCGCTTCGTGTCAAGTACCGTATTCGCCTCGTGACGGAGGCGATCGCACGGCTGAATGAGAGTCACCTCGGGTTGTAGAACGACCCGTGGTTTGCTGCTGTTGATGTTGTGAATGGCATTGGTTTTTGAAACGGTGGGTCAAGACCTCTATCGCATGGTCGCGCGTAGAGACCCTTACAGTGGAAAACTTATGGAACAAATGAACGAGAGTGCGTGAAAGGGAGCTCTGATTAAGGCATACAGCCTTTCTCTTGAGAAAAAAAGATTCTTGCTCGAGTCAAACTGATGCCTTTCTCTCAAGAAAAGGATTGACGGAAGTGCTCTATGCACATCGTGAACACTGGCATGGCGCTGACTCCTTTTGTTTGTCTTTTCACTCCCTTCCTCACTTTCTCCCTTCTCTTTGTCTCTCTCTCTCTCACTCTCTATCTGCAACTTCATTTTTTGTTTAGTATGTGTGTTGAGTGCCTTTATCTTTTCTCTGGTCTCTCCGTTCTACTAGGCTAAACGAAGCTTCCAAAGTATTCACCGAGCAGCTCCGTGGCACACCTACTCCGTCAACATCTTTTTCTACTCTGGCCTCAGTAACAATTCAAATCTTTAAAAAAAAAAAAAAAAAGGATTTATAAGCAACGTGTCGTGTCGATTTTATCCAGCGCGTCCTTATAGTAGATTCTTTTCTGTTTTGAGATTGCTTTATTATTATTTCTTATTGTTTAAACCACTTTTTACATCTCTTTGTGAGACGGCTGTCACCTCTGCGCTGCAGTACATCCGCGCCAGTGGGGCAACACAGTCGTGCCCGTCGCCTTCCTCGCCTCTTCTCGCTTCGCTTACCTGTTTGTATTTGTGGCTACATTGCCGCTCCCTTCACAGCTTTTATCAAGTGCGTTCCCCACTCATCTCCCCTTGTGTGTGTGTGTTTTTTTTTTTTTCTTAAGAGTCGCATTTCTGATTGTTTCCGTTTCCTTTAAACAAAAAAAAAAGTACTTGCTAGCGTCGAACACAGAAAAACTTCAACATTATAATTTCCGTTGATTATGCTTCTTTTCTGTTACACATATTGACCATTTATTATTTACAACAAACTTGTTTTACCCGCTTTCCTGCGTTTTCTCTCATTTTGGCTTGCCACTTGTTCTCCGATTTGATTATTATTATTTATTTATTTATTTATTTTCACAACCGGCTCTGGACTTGCCTCACTACTTTCAACTCCGTACCCCGCAACCATTTTTTTCTTTCTCTTATCAAATACGCAATCCTTCTCTGTTCGCTGTTGTCTCAGTGTCAATTGATCTTTTTTTTTTATTATTATTATTACTAATTTTTTTCTCTCTCGGAAAGTGAGCTAGGTGTTTAACTGCCTTCTTCCTCTTTCCCCATCTCTGTCTCTTTTTGCCGTGTTATTTAGCAAGGAAAGTGGATTAAGCTGAAGAGCATAAGAAACCCCATCTCTCAAACATGCGCGAGAACGACGTGGACCCGCAGCCGTACGACGGTACACTGCATCTTAGAGTTGGCGCCATCGTCGCCTACGAGTGTCTTCTTGACGAAGCCGCTGGCACGACCTCATGGCGGGTTGGCGCCGTTCGCGCACTCCCTACACCAGCCCCTTGCACATCGCTAGCAGACCACGACGATAGTCGCCTCGATGTCGTGAAGGATGGCCTCTACGTCGCTGAGGGCGGAGAGGTGCAGGCAGACGACGAAGATTGCGTTATGACCTCCGCACAGCCCACACCGTCGCCGCAGGACGATGCACCACAGAAAGAGGAGCAAAAGGCCTACTGTGCCCATATCGGCAAGGCCAGGTGTCAGACCGTGCTGATCCAGCCGTGGATCTCCCTCGCGGCGACGCCTGTCGCAGATGACGTAGAACGCAAAGCCGTGCACGCTGGCACCGGACCAGCAGCAGCAGCAGCAGCAGCAGCAGTAGCCGTGGCTGGGTCGGAGGGCAAAGGAACTGCTGCCTTATCTTCTCCGCGTGCCCTACCCCCCGCGGTCACCCCTGCCGCGCGTTTTGCTGAGATGGACGCGATGCAGAAGGAGCTGGAGGAGATTCAGCGTTTTACTCGTGACGACTCTCGCGCTGATCAGGAGCACGACGACGATGACGCGCTGGGCGAGGACGAGGAGGATCGCCTGGCCAAGACCCTCACACAGGCCTACACGCGGGTGCTGGCTTCTGCCGCGAGCATGGAGGGCAGCGCGGTGCAGCACGACGTTGACGGCGTTCGCAGCACCTCGCCCTCCTTGCGTGAAGCCACCGACGTCGACCCCGAGCTGACGCGGCAAATCGAGGAGAAGAGACGCGAGTTCCGCCAGCGTATCGAGCACATCTTGGCCGGGATGAAGCAGACGCGCAGGCAGCAACGTGACCTGCAGACTGCGCAGGCAAACGCGCAGGCGTCGCTGCAGAACGCACGGCTGCAACTGAAGGAGGCGCAGGAGCAGGTGCAGAAGATCGACATCCGCGCACTGCGGGAGATCCAAGGCTATCGCCTGCCACCAGCGGTGGTGAAGCTTGTGATGAGCGCGGTGTTGTGCGTGTTGGGCGAGAAGGCCTCCACTTGGCAGGAGGTGGTGACGGCGATGCGCACTCCGTCCTTCATCTCACGTGTGGCTGTCTTCGACCCGGCGCAGCTCACCCAGTCCCGCATCCAGGAGCTGAAGAAGAACTTCATCTCCAACCCGCACTTCTCGCACGAGGATGCCTTGAAGGGTAGCCAGGCGCTTGGGCAGTTCCACGAGTGGATCATGCGGCAGGTGCAGCTCACCGACGCCGATGGCGACCTGGCGAAGTTCCTTACGCAGAAGGAAGCTAGCACCGCAGGCCTCGCAGCGACGCGGCAGAAGATGGAGGCGGACGCCGCTGAGCTGAAGTACCTAGAAGAGGAACTGGACTCCCTTCTGCATGAGCGAGTGCGGCGGCAGGTGGAGCACGAGGAGCAGTGGAAAAGCGGGAGCGTCTCTCGCGCAGAGGCATCACCAACAGCAACAACAACTGAAGCAACAACGTCGGCAGCGAAGACTGCGCCACCGTCGCAGCAGCAGCAGCCTTACTCGCTTCCCACCTTCAAGCCAACAACAGACATCTTAGATGCTTTCTCGAAGCAGCAGCAGCAACAACAACAGCAGTCGGCGCCGGGCACCCCACGCTCACGCGCTGGGCAAGCCTCCGTGGGGTCTGCTGAGAACGGCCCCTCCGCGAGGCCCTTAAAGCCGACATCGGCGCGGCTTCGTGCAGCTGCCGCAGCGGCGTTGAGTCAGCTGACGATCACGGGGGAATCGAGCTACGGCATCAGCGCGGCAGCGATGGACAGCACGGCGACGCCGACACGCTTCAGCAGCACCGTTGCCCAGCAGCAGCAAGTCCTCGCGTTGCTTCCGCCAGGGTCGCAGTGGGTCTGCCCACCTAACGGGACAGTTCACAGCACCTTTGTCCTGCGGAGCAGCATCGTGTGTGTGTTGAGCTACGAAGCCGATATGGAGGAGAACACAGAGGGAAACAGCGAGACCCACGACAGCAGCACCGCGGCACCGCAGGCGGGAAGAATGATTGCGCTGTCTAAGCCGGAACAGGATTTTGTCTGCGCTGCGCTGCGGCAGCCCTTAAACGCGCGGCCACCGATGCCGTTGACAGAGGAAGAGGCGGCTGTGGAGGCTGCCCGTCAGTCCACAGCCACGACGCACCACACAAAGTCCTTCGACGGGGAGGAGTGGGAGATGGTGGTGGAGGACTCACCGGAGGAGCTGCGCCAAGCCATCATCGAAGACATCGCGGCCATCTGCCAGGTGCCCAACCGCGCCGTCACGAATGTGGAGTGGGTGCTGGGCAGCCTTCACGCGCAGTGCGACGTGAGCCACTCAGGCAGCGTGACCAGCACGGCGCTGCAGCAGGCGGTGGAGGACGGGTCGTACCCGTCGGTGGACGCCCTCTACAACAATCGTCAGCGGGTGAGGGACTCGCTGGATGAAGACACCACGCGGCAGATGCAGCAGGCCAGCCGACTTGCTCTCATGGAAGACGAGATCCAAGCTGCCCAGCAAGCCGAGGCCGATGTACGGCGCGAGCTGGAGCAGGTGCGTGAGAACTTTGAGCGTCAGCAGCACGAGCTGGCGGAGCAGCTGGCCGTTGCACAGACATCCAGCCAGGTAGACTTCCTGGATGAGGCGAGGGAGCACCTGGCCCTTAGGGAAGCAATGCAAGAGGTGCAATCCGCGCTGAAAGACCGCGACGCGCAACTTGCACGTCTCCAGGCGCGTTTGCAGTCGGCACAGCAAGACGCCACGCGTGACGCAGAGGCGCGCCTAGCCGCGGAGCAGAAGCACGCACAGGCGCTGGCAGACTTGAAGAAGCAGCTGGCGGAAGCAAAGGCTGCGCTCGAAGCGGCAGCGACAGTATCGCAGTCAGCCTCCGATGCTGCTGCAGCGCGGTTAGCGGACGCAGAGGATCGCGCCAAGGCGGCGGAGGCGAAGGCGGACACTGCGCAGCAGCACGTAGAGGCACAGAAGGTGGCGCATGAAGAGGCGTTTCACGAACTGCAATCTAGTGCAAAGAAGGAAGCTGAGCAACACGCTGCTGCGGAGGCTGCCCGTCAGTCCACAGCCACGACGCACCACACAAAGTCGTTCGACGGGGAGGAGTGGGAGATGGTGGTGGAGGACTCACCGGAGGAGCTGCGCCAAGCCATCATCGAAGACATCGCGGCCATCTGCCAGGTGCCCAACCGCGCCGTCACGAACGTGGAGTGGGTGCTGGGCAGCCTTCACGTGCGGTGCGACGTGAGCCACTCAGGCAGCATGACCAGCACGGCGCTGCAGCAGGCGGTGGAGGTCGGGTCGTACCCGTCGGTGGACGCCCTCTACGAAAATCGCCAGCAGCGCCGCGAGAAGCTACAAAGTGACGCGGAGGCCTCCGTGCAACGTCAGCAGTGCATGGAAGATGTAGCAGCACAGCTACGAGAGGCGTTGGCTGCGCAGGCGTCGCTGCAGGACACCGTACAGGCCATGGAGCGGACTCACACCGCAGCAACCGAGAGGACGCAGCAGGAGCATCAGCAGGCCTTGGAGAACGCTCGGCACACCGCGGAGCAGACTGCGGCGGACCTCACGCGGCAATTGGATGCTGCCCGCGCCGCCTTGAGCGAGCAGGCGGAAGCGCAGATGCAGGCGGCAACGTTGACAAGTAATCACGACGCCCTTCAACAGAAGCTGGCGGAGGTGGAAAAGGAGCTGGCGGACACGCAGCAGAAGCTGTGCGTCACCAACGACGTCCTCAAGAAGCTGGAAGCGCAGAGTCGACGGGACGCCAAGGAGGCGGAAAAGAAAGCCGCTGCAGCCCTCAAGGCGGCGCACCAGCAGCGCGCCACAGAGGCAAAGGCGATGGAGAAAGCCACCGCAGAGCTGGAACGCAAGCTGCGTGCCGCCCAGGCCGCCCTTCAAGAGCAGGGCAAACTCCATCACAAGGAAGTGGTGAAGCTGCTGGGGCAGGTGGCGGAGAGCGAGAAGAGGCAGCAGCAGCTGCGCGACGAGCACACGCCGGCGCAGGCAGCCGAGCTGCAGCGAGGCGCGGCGGCTCAGCGAAATGCGACGCGGCAGACGGAGCTTGCGTTGGCGCAGGACCGCTTGACAGAAGCCGAGGCACGGCTTGTGGAGGCGATGCAGGCCCAGCTCCGCGTCATGGAAGACGCGTGTGCGTCGAGCGCAGCGGCGCAGCAGCAGCAGCGCGACGCCGCCGCCTCCGATGCGCGCCGCCGTGAAGAGAGACGGGCGGCGGTGGAGAACATCTGTGGGAGGGCGCGAGATCTCGCTCAGCGCATGACGGACACTTCTGCATCTGCCTCTATGAGCGCAGGCGCAGCGTGCACTACGCCGAATCAGCAGCAGCAGCAACAACAGCAGCAGTTTCACGAGGCGAAAGTGGCACTCGGTCGTGAGCTTGCCGCGCAGCTGAACGCCATGCGGAAGGACAAGGAGGACGTCTCCGCCGCCGTGGCGCAGTCCCGTCGCGCCGCCGAAGGCCTACAGCACGACATGAACCAGGCGAAGCAAACGACAGAGCAACGCCAAGGCGCGAAGGCAGAAGAGCTAGTGCGACTGCGTGCGTTGCAAGAAGCTGCCGACGGCGGTGCGGCCTCCGGGGAAGCACCGGATGAGCGAACCGCTATTAGCGGGAACGAAGAGAAGGCAGATGCGCTGGCCAAGCTGAGGTCGAAGATCAAGAAAGCGACGAAGCGGTTCTCCGCAGCAACTCAAGATCTGAGCGCGACGGAGGAGGAGCGCCTGAAGGCGTGTGCGACGGAGGAAACACAAGTGGCGAGACTGCTGCACGGCATGGACGCGTCGAGCAGCAGCACCAGCAGCGGCGGCGACGGTGGCGTCTTCGCGCAGTGTATGCGAGAAGTTCATCAGTTGGCCACCACCAGCTTTCTGCAACGTCATCAGACTGTGTGGATGAACACGTGCCTGTGTGGACTTCTTTTTACCGCGGTAGCGACGCTTCAGTACAAGAAGTATGCGGTCTAGGAAAGAAAAAAAAAAAAACAGCCCTCTCTCTCTCTCTTTTTTATTGTTGTTAATGCTGTCGCAATGCTGCCCCTTGGTGAGACGCCGACTCCGTCATGCTAGAAGTATTGGCCTTTTCCCTGTCTTATTTGTTTTTTATGAGAGAGAGAGACCAAAAGAAATTGTAGTGTGAAACTCTCATCACTGCGATTCTGTGTCGAAGCGTTGAACCGTGTAACGCAGAGGTCCTGCGACCTGGTATATATATATTATTTATTAGAGATTGTATTTTAGTCACTGCCTTTATATGTGTATCTCTTTTCGATCTACCTACTCTTGCACCGCAACTTGGGGGGAGGGGCCTGCTGGACAGCTCAAGAAAGCTGCTTCTTCACTTGTGCTACTTCAGCTCATCACCTGGACTGTTCTTTTCTGTTTGTTGTTGTCGTTGTTCTTTTTATTTTTAATTTGTTTCTCAATTTCTTCCAGTGTCGAACTGTAAACGTTCGTGTACATTACGTGTCTTTTTGTTTGTTTGTTTGTTTGATTACTTTTGGCTCATCTTTCCTCTCGTCTTCGCCTCCCAATGTCAAAGCGTCGCTCATGTGTTCACAAAGAAAAAAAAGCAATACTCTCTATCCTTAAAAAAAAAAAAAAAAAAATGCAGCCCGCGTTGACGATGGCAACCAAGAAGCATTACGTTAGTATCTCTGCGCACGTTTCCTTCTTTGTTTCCTCATCTGTTACCATGACCCCGCGAAATGTTCTTTAAGCGTCCGCTCTGTCTCTCTCTCTTCCACTCTGTGAACATAAGCGCATTAAGTATCCCTACTCGCTCTTCTCCTTTTTTTTTGTTATTACGAACACCTGCCATCGCACTACTACTGCATCTCCGACAAGAGCCTGCAATACACACACACACACACACAGGGCAATACGACAAGCTATTGTCGTCCAGCTCACACGCGACAGAACTATCGAACATCAAACAAGAATCTGCAGAGTACACTTAAAGGAGAACACGATAAAGTTTTAAGCTACCTGTTGCGCTTCACGTGCCTCCTCTATACTTTGTAGCACACGCACACGCACACAGCGACAAGCTAGGTCTATTGCTCCTGTTCTATGCGTCGGAGTTATTCCGCAAAACAGGCATCTGGCAGTATTTGAACTTATCCTCTTGATACTAACTTTTACTCTCCTGTTTGAAGACAGAGATAAATTCCAATCTTTTTTTGAATTACTGTTATTATTCTTGTTATCACCCGCTCTTTGTGCGGACACGTCAAGCCGCTGACCGCCCACCTGACACCGTTGCCTACCTCCACATTCACGTCCAGCAAGCAAAAAAAAAAGTGTATTTATCACTGCTGTTTACAATTAACAATTATAGAGCATTCCTTAAACATCAATAACAACCTTTTCATTAACACTTCTAACGAGAGAATGCCTTTACGTCACGGAGGAGGCGGCGAAGGCAATGACGCGGGAGCGCCGCACGACAATGAGCAAGGTGAAGCTCAGCTCGACAAGGACCACCACCAGCAGGAGGAGGAGTCGATTCCCATGCCAGTGGCAACAGTGCTGGCCGCACTGGAGACGCCAGCTCCGCTGGATGAGTCGACCGTGTCCGTCTTGGTGGACGAGGAGGACTCCTACCGCGTCGTCGCCGAGCACGACGAGCACCTCGCTCGCATTCGCGCCTACACGGATTTCTTCGACACCCTTGGGCTGCTCATGCGCAACACCAAGGCGAACGAAGCATCCGTCACACAGGCCCATCAAAACATCCAGCAGAGCGACGTGGGTGCTCCCGCGGGAGGCGTGAACTCTCCGTCTCCACAGCCGCCCTTGGCCGAACGCACACCGACCGACAACGGTGACTTCGCCCTGCGCAGCGAGAGTGGACAGCACACTCCGTTTACCTCGATGGACCGGGAGTTGATCCTGGCCAGCGCCACTCCACAGAGCGCCTACGCGGGCAGCTGGGACTACCACGCGCCGGCTGTAGTCGATGCCCACGCCGTAAGTCGCTTAGAGGAGGAGAAGCGTCAGCTGACGCAGGAGCTGCTTGAAAGCCAGGCGAGAATTCAGCAGCTGCAGGCGTCTCTGCAGGAGGCTCGGAAGCCGGAGGCTGCAGAGGAGAGGGCTGAGGTGGATATCGAGCGACAGCACACCTCCAGACCTGATGCGGCACCAACTCAGGACTCTATGCGGCCACCGCTGCGCCCGCGCCTTGCCTCTCCCAGCTCCCTCTCCTCCCTCACGAACTCGATCTCACGGGGGCAAAGCAACACGCCGCCGTCGGAGCCCTTTGTGGATCTGGCAGCGTCCGCCGAGATCGGCGCATCGCATCAACACGAACAGCAGCAGCAGCAGCAGCAGCTGGAGGACGTGGCAAGCACGGAGAGGCGCCACACCCAACAGTTTCTCTCGCAGGACCAGCAGCTGCGGCAGGCGAAGCACTTCCGCGGGCCGTCTTCCTCCTCCTCGCCCAATCGGGGTGGCGCCGCGCCGCCGCCCACGAACACCATCGACGTATCCGAGTTTTTCTGGACGCTGCGTGTGGCGCCGCCGCCATCCGACCTGCACGAGAGCTGCGGGTACAAGGATTACTGCCACGCCTCTCTCGTGGCGACGGGCGACGCCGCGAGCGGCAACGGGAACCATCGCAGCTACGGCACCACCGCAGCACGGGAAGAGGCGGTGGCCCTCGCCTGCGAGAGTGCCTGGGTGGAGTCGAGCTTCTACTGCTACAACATCATGGAAGAGATGTCGTGCCTGCGCGTGGTGCGGTCGTGGGACGATGTGGCGGAGGAGGCAACGACGGGCAATAAGCCGCTGGCGCAGATGACGGAGGAGGAGGTGACACGTGTCCTGCTCGACCGCACCCCTGCGATGTCACCGTTACCTCAGTCGCTGCACCGCCTTCCCAGCCCGATCACTGTGAACGCGCAGAATCCAGCAGCGGCGTGGCCCACGAGCGCCGCTGTGCTGTCCTCCAGCTCCCTCAGCGAAGGTGGCGTGTTCGGCACCGGCGGCGGCTTCCTTGTCGGACCCCATCCCTCTGCCGCCGCCGCCTCGGAGCGGTATCGCCTGCCTTACCTCCAGCGGCTCTGGCTGACGTCGGTGGTGCGGCAGTACCTTCTCTTTCTCCTCCTCACCATCACCTGTGTGTTGCTGCTCATCCCGGGCGTGATGATCGGCACGGTGAACGTCTTTGAAGCCGCCGACGGAGACGACTTCTACGCCACGCGCAACCGCTTTGGCCGCAGTGCCCTCCTCACGGTGGCGCGGCTGGGCTCGGCGTGTGTTGTGTTTCTCGCCTTCTTCGGTTTCGTTTGCGCAGAGGGCGGGCGGCGGCAGACCACCGCGACACCGTCGCGTGCCACCTCCAGCGATCAGCTGAGCAACCGCGGCTCACCCTTGCGTGCTGCCTCTCCGACGCCGCGCGTCACGCGTTCCGCGCCGCTGGGTACCGTCGTACACGCTGTGCTGTGCCTCGGCGCGGTGCTGCTCTTTGTTGGCTCGGTGCTGTTCAACCGCGGCTGTGTGGCGCGCAACCTGCCGCTGGCGCTGCTCGGCATGGGCCTCTACGGCGCAGGTGAAGCGCTGGTGCTCGGTGGTGTGGGGACCATTGTAAGTGCCGAGGTTGGCGTGGCAGCGGGCGTGAACGTCAGCCTCCAACTCCTCCTCTCGAATTGGCTCCTCGTGAACGCCTTTGGCGCCTTTGTCTTGCCAAAGCTCAGCTACTACATCTACAGCCCCTCGCAGCTGATCGCGTCGCAGATGTACACCACTGCGACGATCGGCGCCTTTGTCTTTGCGCTGGTGATGCTGTGCCCGCGTGATCTGATTGAGCGGGCCGTGCACGCTCATGCGAAGTTCATCTCCCCACGCAAACTTCTCTCCGCGGCGCGGCACGACGTCTCGCTGTGCTTTTACCTCCGCGCGGTCACGGTAGGCCTCTTGACAGCTGCCGTGGCGCTGTTGCTGTTGGCCGGGCCCGCCGTCTTCGTGCCATCGCAAGCCGAGGCCGCGAGTGTGTCGGAGTCGGCCAAGTCAAAGGAGCTGATGGGCACGGGGATGGGCAAGCGCAACACGGCCAACACCGCCAGCGACGCCGGCTTTATCGCCGCGAACATGGACCGCTGGCTATCCCAGCAGCGCCACGCCTCCGCCTTCCTCTTTGCCTTCGCCCTCCTCTTCGTGCCGCTCTGCTTTATTCCGCGCCTCGCCGCGGTCATCAACCGCTGGTGCCCCGTTGCACTCATGACAACGCTGTTGTGTCTGCTGTGGTCCTCTAGCACCGCCTCGTCCTGGGCAACTGTGCTGGGGTTCAGCGCGAGCGACGCCGATAGCGATTCAAGCGACAAGATGGAGCGACTACGGAATGCGGAGATGTGGATTGGGGAACACCCCTTCCTCGCCTTCTCGCCGCTGCTGTGTGGCGCGGCCACTGGGATCATCTACACCATCGTCGTGAGCAGTCTCCTGCGCTCCATCGCGAATGCCGGTGTGCAGCTCCCCGTTCTGCACCCAAGACGGTGGCACATGGCCTTCACCGGGCGTGACCGCGAGGGCCTTCACCAACACTCGAAGGACTCGCTTCCGTCCTCCTCGCCCACCGAGTCGTCGCCGCTAATTTCAGGCACGAAGGAAGCGGAGGTCAACGCAGCGGGTGCGGCGACTGCGCCGTTGTCGGCGGTGGAGACGGAGGCGCGCTACCTTGACGAGCGGATGCGCTGTGTGCGGATGCAGCTGCGTGGTGGCCCAGCCGTGATGACGGTGCTGGTGGCGCTGCTGGTGATGATCGTGTTGATCGCCTGTGTGACGGTGACCATGGTGGCGGCGGCGCTGCTGACGGACCGCAGTGAAAAACCGGTGTACGTGAATGCGGTGATGCCTGGCGTGACCTGGGATGAACATCTGCTGGTGAAGACGGTGGTGGCCTTTGTCTTTGCCTTGGCAATGTTGGTGCAGTGGGTGGAGCTTTTCGAACGAGTCTGTTGCTGTTGCTGCTACTAAGCGTCTGCATGCGTTTGCATACACAGAGACACACACAAGCGCACGAGAGGACACTAAAAGAGTTAGTGTGCGGCCGAGCAGCATACTTTAAAATTAAAAAAAAACAGCCTCTTTCTCTCTCTCTATCTCTCTCCACAGCGACGCTCCTCCGCTGATGTCTTATCTCGATAAGTGAGTGTGTTGTTTTTTGTGCATGCAAGCAGGTGATGTGATCTACCCCGCGTTGCTATTGAATGTTGATATCCCACTTTTTTGTATTCTCTTTGTTTAATTCCGTTCTGTTGTTGTAGTTTATTTTTTTTCTTAAATTGAAAGCTGAAAGGAGCACCGGGCACTTGTCGACTCTTCGTCTTGCATTTCTTATCATCTGTTGTTTATCGTGACATGTTGCGCACACAACCACAAACCTCTATACACTACGTGAAGGCGTAATTAAAGCTAGTGATCCAGATTTAAAAAAAAAAAAGCTGCATGAATACACCCACACGCACTGACGCATAGTGCTGAACTAAGAACTTAAGAAAATTGGGATTTGATTTATTTAAAAAGCCCGTCTTTCGCTTCTCACATGGCTGCACATTGCTGATGTTCTTTGAATGCGCTAGGAGGAAATGGAGAGGTCGCAACAAGGAGGCTCACTCGGTGCTGCCACAAACAACATGGGTCTCCATTTTTAGATAATTGTGGCAATCTGTTGTTGTTGGCAGTGCTTCTTTGTTTTCTGGTTTCTCCTTGCTGACGATGGCATTTTGGGTGTCTCTGGTTTTGAACTCTCACCCTGTCAACCTCAATCGTGAAAAGACACTCCACAATGATCTGAAGTCTCTGAAGTTGGAACGCACGGCGCTTCTGTCTGGCACGCTCCTCTTTCACCATCTCAAAGTCCTCTACTTCCTCTTGCTCTTCGTTATCGCCTTTCGATTTGAAACTCACCACGCCCCAAAAGCGAAACACAAATCCCGATAGCTCATTATATTTTTTTTTAGCTGGCGTTGCTGCTCTCTCCTTGGTTGATTTGAGCACTCGGCATCATGACAGCCACCAGCGTCGAAGGGTACGACCGCAACGTGCTGGATTTCGCCACCTACGAAGACTACCTGGACCAGCAGGTCACCGGCGAGGACCTCTTCTTCCTCGAAGACCAGGACGCCGCGCGCAAGATTGTGGAGCTGGGTTACAAGGGCAAAGATGTGCTCAGCCGCGAGGAGTTCGAGGCAGCCCAGCAGCTCGCCCGGACAGGCCCGATGAAGCGCCGTGAAAGCGCCGAGGCCATCTGCAGCAGCGGCAAAGACGTGAGTGACAGTCCGCTGCTGGCCGCACTGGCCAAGCGCGAGGAGCTCGTCCGCACGGGCAAGCTGGCCACCATTCTCTTCATACGCGATTACGTGAATGGGCAAGAGGTGTCGGCCTACATCGATTTTGGCCATCGCCTGCGAAGCGAGAACTTTGAAGTGTACTTCAACAGGGAGAAGAAGTTGTTGCCGCGGCGCAGCGATCTGAGCTACTACAACTGGAAGACACACACGCTCTTCTACAACAACAGCCCAACGTTCCAGGTGCTTGCGGATAGTGAGCTGGGTCTCGTGATGAAGCACAAGCGGGACCGGAAGGCAATCCACGTCGATCCCAATGCTGCATCGCCCGGGGACAACTGCAGCCGCACTGTTGTGCCGTGCAAGGACTACCTGCAGGTGGTGCTCTACGACCACGTGACGCGCCGCAAGAACTAGGCGTTTGAAGGGGAGGCATCCATCCATCCTTTTTCTTCTCTGTTTCCTCCCGTCTCAGTTGTCCAGTATATATATATTTGGATATATGGTTTTTTACTGGTTGATTGGGTAGATGAAGAACCAGCGACCATTGCTCCTGTTTGCGGCTCTGTCTGTGTTTGAGTATGTGTGTGCGTGTGTGTGTGTGCTGTTCCTGCTCATTGTCGTTCCTTGTACCACACTTCATCTTGAGTTTCTTACTACTACCTTTATTATCTCTTTTTAATTCTATGTATAGAGCTTTACGCCCCTCACAGCTTACCGCTTTGTTCTTTCTCTCCATCACTCTGCGCACGTTGCTGCATTTCGTGGAGGTTTTTATTCTGTTTTCTTTTTCTGCATTCCCCTTTGTTGTATCGGCTTGTATGAAGGAGACGGAGATGATGCTTGTATATTAGCTCACTAACGCAGCTGTACAACAGAAAAAAATAAAACTAATCAGTTATATTTCCCTGTTATCTCTCAGGCTGGAGATTTCAGTGCTTTTTTTCAGATGCTGGACAATGGTCGCCAGCGTGTAGCACTCATGTGAATGCAGGAGACACGAGTCAATGACAACAAGATGCTTAAATATCAAGACCATGCAAAGACAAGAAACAACATGAACGAAATGAGAGTTGCCCCCCCCCCCCCCTTCCCCGCGTAAAGTGTTTCCTGACGTATTCCTCTCTGTTTGCCCCAGCATCACAAATCCTCTCGTCGCCCTTTCTCTCTTGTGGCTCTTACTGCTCATTCATCAACATGCGCACCTTCACTTTGCGTCTTCATTATCGTGACACTGTACGGCAGAATTAAAAGCTCGCTTCGTATATCTTTCCTTTTTCTTTATATTTATTTATTATATATATATTTTTTCGCTCCTTCTTTCTTTCCTTCTAACGACCCTCCATCTTTGTTGTTTTTTTTTTTGTAAAGAGACATCAAGCTGACCTTCGACCTCTGTGAACGTGTCTTGTTTCCCTAGTGCAAGCTGCACGTTTTATCGAACAAATTGCTTTCCCCCTTTTAAACAACTGTGACCGCTCGATTCTTAACGAAAAAAAAAAAACGGCTTTTTTTTCTCATCTTTCTCTCTCTGATCAAGTTACGCGTGCTTGATACCTTTGTTACGCCAAACTTCGCCAGAAGAAATGCCGTCTGAGAACAACGCCGACGCTGCCGCTGCGCAGCCGCCTGTGGCCGTGAAGAAGGCCCACCGCGTGACCTTCGGCTACGTGGAGGGCGAGGACCGTGGCCCCAACCCGATGAACCCGCCTCGCTACCACGACGACCCCTACTTCTGGATGCGCGATGACGACCGCAAAAATCCGGAGGTCATTGAACACCTCAATAAGGAGAAGGCCTACTTCGAGGCCCGCAGCGCCGACACGCAGACGCTGCGCGACGATATCTACGCCGAACACATCTCCCACATCAAGGAGGATGACATGTCCGCACCATACGTGGACGGCCCCTACCGCTACTACACGCGTGAGGTGAAGGGGAAGTCGTACAAGATTCACTGCCGTGTGCCAAAGGGCAAGGAGCCCGGTGATGCCGCAGCGGAGCAGGTCATCATTGACGTGAACCAGATCGCGGAAGGGAAGGCTTTCTGCGACGTGTCGGAAGTCGTCCCCGCGCCGCCGGATCACGACTTGGTGGCCTACTCGGTGGACTTAAGCGGCAACGAGGTCTACACCATCGAGTTCAAGAGGATCTCACAGGAAGCCGAGAAGGTACCAGACGTGGTCACCGGCACGAACGGCGAGGTGGTGTGGGCCAAGGACCACACCAGCTTCTTCTACCTCACCAAGGACGAGACGCTTCGGGACAACCGGGTGTGGCGCCACATTATGGGCCAGCCCCAGTCCGATGACGTCTGCCTGTACGAGGAGCCCAACCCCCTCTTTTCCGCTTACATGTACAAGGCCGCAGACGGCAACACCCTCTGCATCGTCTCCGTCTCGTCGGAAACGTCGGAGATGCACCTGCTGGACCTGCGCAACGGCAACGAGCACAACACGCTGGAGCCGGTGCGGCCGCGCGAGAAGGGCGTCCGCTATGACGTCCAGCTGCACGGCACGGAGCACCTGCTGATCTTGACAAACGAGGGCGGTGCGGTGAACCACAAGCTGGTCATGGCGTCGCGCGCGCAGCCTGGCGATTGGTCCCACGTGCTTGTCGAGCACAGCGAGGACGTGTTTATGGAGAACATCGCGGTGCGTGCGCGCTACCTCGTGGTGGCCGGCCGTCGCGCAGGGCTGACGCGCATCTGGACCATGATGGTGGACCCGCAGGACGGCGTCTTCAAGGCCGGTGCGGGCCTGCGCGAGGTGGAGATGGACGAGCCGATCTTCACGGCGCACCTGGTGGAGTCGCAGATGGCCGAGTACGAGGAGCCAACCTTCCGTATGGAGTACTCCTCCCTCGCCACGCCCAACACCTGGTTCGACGTGAAGCCCGAGGACCACTCCCGCACGGCCGTGAAGGTGCGCGAGGTCGGCGGCGGCTTTGAGGCCGCAAACTACAAGGTGGAGCGCCGCTTCGCCACGGCGCCGGACCGGACCAAGATTCCGCTCTCCATTGTGTACCACAAGGACCTGGACCTGAGCCAGCCGCAGCCCTGCATGCTCTACGGCTACGGCAGCTACGGCCTCTGCATGGACCCCCAGTTCAACATCAAGCACTTGCCCTACTGCGACCGTGGCATGATCTACGCCGTGGCGCACATCCGCGGTGGCAGCGAGATGGGTCGGGCCTGGTACGAGATCGGTGCCAAGTACCTCACGAAGCGCAACACCTTCTCCGACTTCATCGCCGCAGCGGAGTATCTGGTGGAGGCCAAGATGACGACGCCCGCCCAGCTGGCCTGCGAGGGCCGCAGCGCTGGCGGGTTACTCATGGGCGCGGTGCTAAACATGCGTCCCGATCTCTTCCAGGTGGCCCTCGCAGGGGTGCCCTTTGTCGATGTCATGACAACCATGAGCGACCCGAGCATCCCTCTCACCACCGGAGAGTGGGAGGAGTGGGGCAACCCGAACGAGTACAAGTACTACGACTACATGCTGAGCTACAGTCCCATGGACAACGTACGGGCGCAGGAGTACCCACACATCATGATTCAGTCCGGCCTGCACGACCCTCGTGTGGCGTACTGGGAGCCGGCGAAGTGGGTCAGTAAGTTGCGCGAGTACAAGACGGACAACAACGAGATTCTGCTGAACATGGACATGGAGAGCGGCCACTTTTCGGCCAAGGACCGGTACAAGTTCTGGAAGGAGTCTGCGATTCAGCAGGCCTTCGTCTGCAAGCACCTGAAGACCACCGTCCGCATGCTGGCCCGCAAGTAAAGAAATAAAACAAAAAGGGCAATTTAATATATATATTAAAGAGGGCAGTGAAATCTAAAAAAAGAGATAGAGATAACGAAGAACAGTGACCGGGGGTGGCATTCCAAGGGCCCTTGTGTGTGCATGTGGGGAAAAGCGGGCAACTGTTCACGGCAAACGCAGAGAGGAAGACGGCGAAGAAGACATAGTGCCCTGATCTGAAAACTATGAACGAAACAAACAAGGAGATGGATCAGCTGCGCTCCCCCTCTCCTGCGAATTGTTGGGGTTTTTTACACTAGTTTCATGACTGTCCCTTTGCTTTATTTTTTTTCCTTTTTTACACATTTTTCTTTTTACCATTATTGTTTGCAGTCTTCCTATCTAGTCACTATCGTTGTTTTCTCGGTTCGCTTGGTATCTGAAGATATATACTTAAACAAGAGGAAAATGATTATTATTATTATTGGCATTGCGTACGTCTTTACCTGTGAGCTTTCTCTCTCTTTTTTTAGGTAGAAGCACAACGACTCCGTTTCCTACTAGTTTCTTCCCTTCTGTTGTGGCTCTCCATTGCAGTTTTCCTCTTCTTTTCATTTTTGTTTTTGTGGCTCTTACGCCTGTGTGAACGTCGTTAACGTCTCCCTGCGTGTGTCCCTTCTGTGTGAGTGAGAAGTCCCTCACCCGATGGCAGCGACTTGACGCGACTATATATAAAAAATAACAAAAGAAATCATCAACATATGGAATCTACAACGACAAGCCCCACCATCAGAATTTGCTCTTCTACATAGAGGGGAGGGGGGAAGGTGCGGGCAGCAACACCTGTGACCCTACGCTACACACGCTTCGGAAAAATGAACACGTGCATTCACTCTGATTTACCTCTCTTTTTACGCGGGCGAGGAGAGGGATGGGGGAGCTTGCTACATTTGCTGAAGTATGCGAAGGATGCGTCTGCCACCTACGCCGGAAAAGGGAGAATGCATGCACCTCCACACCTCACCGCTTCTCTTTCGAGGAGAAGTTGCAGTGCAAGAGCATTGTGGTGTGTTCTACCACTTCCTTTTTTTTTTACTCAATTGTCTTCTTCGTTCTTCTCCTATTGCAGCAAATGCCAAAATGACTTCATCATTTCTCGTACTCTCTCCCTCTCTCTCTCTTCCCCTTTCGTCAAAGCACCTGCTTTTTTTTTCTCCTTCTCATTTTCGTTTCTACTCAGGAAGAGGAAGAGTCGGACGCCACCGAAGTGCCCACGACTTTGACACCAGCCACAAAGCAACAAGTCTCAAGACGCACTATTCAATTCCCTTCCTCTCTTCAGTCCTCTTCTTTTTGTTATTGTTGTTGTTGTTCTTTTCTTTTATTTTTATCTCTCCGGAAGGCAACTTCCTTGGTCTGTACTGTACCTTTAAACTGATGTAAACAACGGGTTCTCCCCAACCTATCTCTCTCTCTCTCTCTTTCTCTCTTTGTGTGTCCTTCTGTCCATTTCTCTTTCGAGATTGTCGATCTGTATACAAATAACACTTATCTGATTGTTTGTTTGTTTTTAGAGTGGAAGGGACAGCAGTGACTTTCCTTTTCTTTTTCTTGTTTTCTCTTGTCGCAGCTGATTTGCGTACCACCTTGCTCTGACTACATTGTGTCATTGCGACGGGAAAAGAAGACTAGAAGGTGCATTTCTGTTATTGTTTATACTGTGCCTATCAACCCTGCTTTTGTCTTTTTGGCGTTGTCTTCAATTCACTTCTTCCTTTGTGTGTTGTGTGAAGTCGTTCTCTGTCGCTCTATACCTTTTTTAGATTGCTACTGAACACAAGTCCAGTGAGAAGCTCGTCTTTCATTTACAATTATCTTTTTTCTCTGTCATTCGAGAAGCCTTCGCCTCGGCTTCTTCTTTCCTACATTCCAGCAATGTCCCTCATCGATGAAGCTCGCACTCAGCTGGATGCCGAAGTGACATCCTACATCCGTGCCGCGCAGCAGCCCTACCTCTCTATTCTGCCTTCCTCAAATGAGAATCTGCTCTCGCTCGGCACTACGCTGGCGAAGAAGTCGGCGGTGAAGACTGGCACCTCCACGGCGGCGGTGGCCGCAACAAACGGCAGCACTTCCACGAAGAGTGCCGGCAAATGCAACGGCGGCGCAGCAGCAGCACCTGGCAGCACCAGCAGCAACAGCCCTCGTGCGGGGAATCACAAGCAGGCCCGGGCGCGGCTGCTGGAGGTGATCAAGAAGTTGCAGCGGGCAATTTTCGTCGCCGTGCAGGTCTCCAAGGAGGAGGCCGGTGTGGAGGAGGGCAGCCGCCTATCACGCAGGGGCTCTCGCGTGGAGGGCCTCTCGCGCAGGCAAAGCGCGGCTTCGCTTGCTGTGCCCCCCAGCACCTCCTCTACAGCTTTCCCTATGCTGCCCCCCTCCGCCGCCGGGGGAGCAATGCGTAGCAAATCCAGCGACAAGGCCAAGCAGGCCGCGGGCGGGCTCGCCAATTCCGCTGCAGCCGCAAGAACGGCGTCGGCGGCCGCGACGATGTCGAACGCTGCTGAAAAGCGGGCTGATATGCGCGAGACCAGTCCGCATCTGCCACCGCGGTCCTCCGCAAGCCTCGGGGACACGCAGCGGTCGCATTCCTTTCGCACCAGACACAGAGACACGGAAAGGTCGCACTCCACGGCAACCTCAGCCATGAGCCGTGAACGAAGCGGCTCCCCGAACTCGGCGACCGCCAACAGCGCTGCAAACACTGCCCAGGCGCTGCGTCGTCTTGAGGCTTCGTTGATGTTCGCCAAGGACTGCCTGCACTACGCTTCAACCTTTGCAGAGGCGGGACTTGCACAAGAGGCACAAGCTTGCTTCTTGATGCCCATCGCACAGGAAATGGCGAACGTTTATGATCCGATCGTTGCACGCTGTGTGGAGCGCCGTCCGCGATCTGAAACCCACCAGCTTCACCAGCAACAACAGCAGCAACGGGAAGCGGCCGCGGCCGCAGCAGCAACAGCCGCCAGCGCTGTGCAGGACCCGCGCCGGCGTCGTGCCAGCAAAGGGAAGGCGCGGAAGGACAGTCAGAAGCACAATATGCTCTCCCTCACCGGGGAAGATGCCTCTAGCCAAGCGCTGCTCTCGCCCACCGCACCATCAGCGGATGACATAGAGGGCACCGAGTCTACGATGGACGGCGGCATCCGCAAGACAGACGACATCAACGTCTTCGCCAGCGACGTCCCGCTGCCGCTTGCGCTGCGGGTGTACAAGTGTGTGTTGCAATACCGTGCGCTGACCGCTTTTATCCGCTTTGGCGAACTCCTCAAGTCGGATGTTTACGGCGATGCGGCGGGCATGTCCACCAGCGTGTCGGCGTGTGCGTGTGTGGAGGAGCTCGTGACGCATCAACAGCGAGTGTTGCACACGGTGACCTTCTGCGCCGCCACCGTACTCCATCACGAAGAGGCGCGGATTCGGGAAGACGTCGCACACACCGCCGCCGCCAAGCCCATCAATGCGATTGTCGTTGCTGGTGGGTGTAGGATGGTGGACCTGGTGGCAGAGCCCACCGCCTCTGCGCAGCCGGGCATGACCTCCCTCTCCCTCACCAACCTCAGTGAAGAGCCACCGGTGTTTCTCTACCCTGTGGACGAGGTGGCCGCACCGGTGCTCTTCACGATGCGATGCTACGTGGCAATGATGTGCGAGCAGCTGTTTGACTACGTTCGCAGCACCACCACAAGTGAGATGACGCAGACGTGTGGTGAGGTGCGTACATCGGTGTACCAGCGCTGTCTCGAGGCGCTGCGCGCGTCTGTGTCCATGTCCGAGCTCCACCTCACGAAAGCCGCACTTCCCACACCAAGCAACGCATCCCACGCGTCGGAAAACAAAGCCAATCAGCAGCAACAGCAGCAGCAACAGCAGCCACTGCATATCAAGACATGTCTTCCCTTGGCCTCTGTCGAGTTTCTGCCGTGGCGGCTGCAGGAGTACTCCCTCATGCAGCACGGATATCTGCAAATGGAGGACGGCACCGCCGCCGCCGTCACTTCAGCCGAGAATGCCCTCCAGCAAGTACTTCAGTTAGTTGAATTGGAGTACCTTGACCCGGTGCCTCCGCCCAATGCCACGATGCTGGCCCTCGACGCTGCTGTTCAGCAGTGCGCCAGCCTGCTGCTCGTTGCGACCTGGCACGCGGCTGTCGCCCAAGGCAGCAGCAGCGTCAGCACCTATCTGGCGCTGAGTGGGACCTCTCTCACATCGTCCCTTACCCAGGCCCCGCCCTCTGTCGCCGAGACGGTGGCCAACGCGGCAGCTCCTGGTGGGGACCTCGGCGCGAGTGGTGGTGACGCGCCACCGCTGCACATGGCTGCGACGGCACGCACGGCAATGACCGCCATCACGGCTGCAGTGCAGCAGGCCGTTGCCTACCTCGTCACCTCACACTGGGGATCCTCCGCGTCGTCGTCGTCGTTGTCGACAACGGGGGCATCTGCGGCAGGCGGCAGTGAGTCCATGCCGCGCCGCGGCTCTCGTCGAGGAGGACCCAACAGCGCTGCCGTCTCTGCCGCACCTGCCGCCGGCGGAGTCAATAGCGTCGGTAGTGGTGCTGGTACTAGCGACGGCTCTATCCCGCCCGCGATGACCGGCACAAGACTTCTTGTAGTGTTGTGGACGTGTGCGGCGCATGTGCAGCAGCAGTGCACCCTTCTTGCTGGCCGCACCGCCGTCGCCGACGCCCTGGCATCCGCAGCCAAGGACACAGAGTACACCGATGTTGTGGAGGGCAGCGATAGCGGCATGGAGACGTTGTCATCCGGTCGCACAGCACCGCCGCCGCCACCTCCCCAGACTGCGGCCAGTGCGTCGCCGGGGCAGACCTTGTCGAAGTCACCCAGCCCGCGTAAGGCGAACCCCAAGGCGAAGCCGCAGCTCGCGGCCACGCCGACGACCGCAGGGGGCGATGGCGTTGCACCGCTTGCGGATACTGCTGGGACTGCTGTCCCGGCTGAGCTGCGTCACGCCCACCCAGCGGTAGCCTCCTTGGCGAGACAATTCCCTCGCATGGCGGTGGAGCTCTTATTGCAGCTGGTAGGCGTGGTGGAGGCAGCCGGGGCGGCACCGCAGGCACAACCGTACAACGGTGCCACTGAAGGCAAACGGCAAACCACGAATCTCAGCAGCCAAGATGGGGTGTCGAGGAAGAAAAGCAACGAGTCGCCCGAGCAGCGCTCGGCACGTAGTACGCGTCGACGCGCCTCGAGCGTCGCGGTGACAGGGGATGCTGCCAGTACCGGCTTCAGCCCTAACGGAAGCACCACCGCCATCCCTGCGCTCTCCGCCGCCGCCGTCACCGCCGCGTTCAAGCTACGCGCGTTGCAGTGCGTGTACCGCGGCTGTGTGGAGGCGCTGGAGGTGCTCCTTCACGCCGCGGCGGTGAAGGCGACCGATCTGGCGACGTATGGCGCTGTTGGTGGCATGGTGGCCGCCGTGCAGTTCGATGCCTCTGACCCCTCTTCAGCCGCGGCGACGCAGGGCTTCAGCCCGCTTAGCGTGCTCACCCGCACCGCGGTGTGGAACGATGCGGTGGAGGTGCTGGGTTACTGTGATGAAACGGAAGCGGAGGGCGAGGTCATTGCAGGCCAGGAAGACGCGCCTCACGCCGCCTTTACGCCGCCGTCCTATTACGCCTATCGCAGAACTCCCGCGACGCCCTCTCCCGCGGTGTGCTTTCTCTTCAACCCAGCCGACACTCGGTGTGTCCTCCGTTGGGTTTCATGGGCTGCGCTCTTTGTCGGCCCTGAAAGCGATAATGCGGCCGCCACAGGTGCCGTATTCAATGGGGGCTCCTCTTTCTCCTCGAAGAGTATTGCAGAGGCCGCGATGGGGCGTGCCGTGACGGCCCTGCGCATAATATCGTTTGCGTCGCCTCGCTTCGTTGTCGCAGTGCGCGTTGGACTCGCTATGGAAGCGTGGTGCCGTGCGTTCACCGCTTCGCCCGCAGGGAAGGCGGTCACAACCACGGCGAAGCTTGCTGCAAGTACCACCGTCGCATTGGACACGATGAAGAAGACGACGGCGGCGGCGGCGGCGGCGCTGAAGTACGCGTCATCGATGATGGTAGAGGCTGCGGTGCGGTGCGTGCAGCTGCTTCGTGCGCTGCTTCTTGCATCCCTGTTGCAACGGTCCCAGCAACAATCGCTGCTGCGCGGTGCGGCAAAGAGGGAAAGCCCCCTCAACAGCATGCTGCGCCTCTTCGAGGTCGCGGCGCACACGTTGGACGTCGTGGCGCCGCCGTCGCGTCCCTCCACGCCCGCACCGGCGGCGGCTGTTTTCCGGGCCCCGTCGCTAACGTCCTTCCCTGCAGGTGAAGTGTGCCAACCGGAGAAGGAGCATCCCACCTCGTCCCCGCCGCTGTCCCCTCATTCCCACAGCGAAGCCGACGAGTACGCTTGGCTCGCCGCACAGGCAAAGGCATCCCTGCAGCTTTCCATTCTGCAACGCCGCACGCTGTGCGAGCCTAGCGGGCACACCGTCCTTGCGCTGCGCGAGCATTATGAACGACATGACGCGGGCGAGGCGCAGGCGGGCTCAGGGGATGCCTGGACCTCCTCCCTTCCCTCGCCGTGTTCTATGGGGCTCTACAAGGCCTCTGCGGTGCTGGTCGAGAAGGTCACTGCGGCTCTCTGCCCAGTCGTTGAGGACAGCGGAAACAACAAGAGTGGCAGCTTGCCACCCACGCCCTCCCCGGCAGCCCAGCTCCTGAAACCCATTACCATCGATGCCGGTAGCTTTCTTCTTCGCTGTGGTGAAGCTCTGCGTGCGCAGTGGCAGCAGGTGCGCACCCGACACCTCCTGCAGCGCGGTGGACACGACGAGTCCGTCGTCGCAAATATCTCGACGATTGCGTCAGTCACAGCATCGGCAGAAGTGCGTGGCCCGTCCCTCACGCTAGAGGAGCACGAGGCGCAAGAGGAGTCGCACTACGCCACGATCGTGTGGTGCGTCCTGTCCTTTCTGTGGCGCAGCAGCGGCAGTGGAGGTGGTGCGCCGCCGCTGGATGAGCGGGGGGTGGCGTCCATCACCCGCCGCGTCAGCGCCGGCTTTCTCCAGCTCCTTCCCGGCGAGAGTGGCGGCGACAGCGCTGAAGCACGCATCGCACCTGTGCCTCTCGTCCGTCTCCTCGCCCACGGCACCACGGTGCGGCGCCTTCTAGAACTCACTCGCAGCCACCTGCAGGCCCATGTGGAATCGCTGCTGCGGCATGCCAACGCGACCTCCGCCTCCTCGTCCTCCTTGTCTGTCTCGATCGCACACGGAAGCGGCTTCAACCGCGCGCCACTGCACAAAACGGCGTCTCACGTGACGGCGGCGCAGCAAGCCAGCCAGTACCGCAGCCTCGTTGCGGCGCGCGACGGCTTGACGGAGCTGACGTACGCGTGGGTGACGGTGCGGTGGCAACTGGCGCGTCTGCAGGTCCACCACGCCGACTACTCCGCGCGGCACATCGACCTCGACACGCTCCAGCAGCGACACGATCAGTATAGCGTTTACGGCCGACCCACCGCAAAGGAGCTTCGCATTCTGCAGATGCTCGAGCAAGACGCGCCGCTGCTGCCTGCAACGGCCAAAGACGAAGAAGTGCGTCTGAAGCGGTGGGTAAAGGACCAACAACACGCTGCTACTGGGACCACCTCCGTCACCTCATGTCAGCTTCTTGAAGCACTGGTCTGCGCTGCACTTGTGCCGCTGAACACGGCAGACCCGTCCGCGCAGCAGAAACTCGTAGAGGAAGCGATCCGAGCCTTGACCGACGCAGAGAAGAGCAGCGCGAGCGATACGGGCCATCGGCCTGGCAGCAGCAGCGGCACCGCAGGCAGGAGTGCGATTGCCCACCAGTCGGCGCGACACTCGCCGGGCCCCATCGTCGTCTACACCCCGATACTGCTGTGGTGTTACCTGGCGGAAGCGTGCAGTCGGTGCGGCACCGCAGAGCAGACGGCGCTCGTGCGTGGTGTGCTGGACCGGCACCTACTCACAGAGACACCGGAAATAAGCAAGGAGAGCGCGCAGGGCGGCGTGTCGAAGACGGCGCCATTCGTGCTGAAGTTGCTGCTGCAGCCTCGATGGGCAGTGCTCGAAGGCTGCAGCTCCACTACTCGATTGGCGTTTTGTCGAGCGTTGAGTGCGCTGGCCTCCCGCGCAGTGGCGTCCTCCTCGGCCACGACGTCCGCGCTAAGCAGCCTGCAAAGTGCCTACCGCCTTCTCCTGGCTCTGCAAATTCAGCAGCTGCCAGACTCGTCGGCGGCCGTTGCCGCTCCCGCGGCTCCTCGGGCTGCCCAGCCGAGTGGCGAAAAGAAACGGGCCGACGCCAGTGTCCACGTTGGCGGCCACAGCGACGCGGCCTCACGCCACGGCCCATCTTCAAAGTTGACGTTAAGCTCTGCCCAGCAGCTCTTTTCCGCGATAACGGAGTATCTCACCCGAAGCTCAGACACGGCTGCGTCGGGTAGCTCCGGCTCCCCAGCCGCAGCCCTGCTCCTTCCCTTGCTAGTGGAGCTGTGCAACGTCCTGCTGCACCTACCGTCGTCCTCGCCGGAGTGGGGCGACGGGGAAATGCAGCTCTTCGCCCTTCGCGTCCTCATCCTCTTCAAGCAGCAGCAGCTCGCAGTGCTGGCTGCGTCGCCCAGTCCGTTGAATGCCGGCACGGCGGCCGCGAACGCACCCGCCACCGCCGCCAGCGCAGTCACCGCAGCGGCGACGATGATGGATGCCTTTCTGCAGCTCCTTTGGACGACGTTCGCGCATGTTTGGAACAGCGTCTTCTGCAACCCTACCGCGCGACAGCGTCGCTGCATCAACGCCAGCGCGCACTCCACGAAGTGGGCACGGCGCGTTTTCGGCCAGCACTGCCGGCGCTCGCTACAGGCGGCGGCAGGGCAAGGCGGCGACGCGGATGGCGTTGGTGCCGGGACCGGCGCGGGCGACAGTCCTGCCGCGAGCCGTCATGGCCGCAGCCCTCGCAAGGGAGGCGCCGCCAACAGTGGCCACTCCCCCGGGACTGACGGAGTGGCGACAGCCTCGGCAGGACCCGCAGCTGTCCCAGCAGCCTTTACGGAGGACGAACACGCCGACCTGTTGACGTTTGCTGGGGTTGCGTACCTGCCCGCTAGAGACCAAGGCAGCCTTCAGGAAGAAGAGCGACCACCTGTTGCGTCGAATGCGGCGGCCGCCGCTGTCGGCGAGGGCGAGTCCCCAGAACGACACCGCGCCACGCCCGTGCGGCCGAAGAGTAGCAGTAACCATAGCAGCGCGCGTAGCGGTGCAGGGAGCCTCCCGAGTGTGCTTCTACACGCCCACATGCCATGCGAGTATCTGGAGCTCCTCGAGGACCTTCTCTTTCATCTCCCACCGATGTGGCCGTATGTGCTGTCGCCACCTGGGGCCGTACTTATTCCAGCTGTGTCCGCAGCCACCAATCGGTCCAGCGGCGATGCGCCAGCCAGCCTTACCAAGGATACAGGACGAGCCCCTTCCCCGCACCCCGCGGGCCCCAACGTAACGGCCACGATCGCCCCAGGGAGTGAGGGCAGCACGTGCATGTACAACCAGTACGACTTTGTCCACTACGCAGCTCAGCACGCTGTTCAGGCACTGCGAGAGTGGCAGCGGTCAGCGAGTGCGGCGAGTGCAATTTCAACTGCTTCGGCGACGGGCGGCGAAAGACAAGCGTCCACCCCCATCACCACAGTCGGGCTTCTGTGCGGTGTGCCGCCGATCTACATCGATGTAGTGACGGCGCTTCAGCAGTACAGCGTGGCCATGAGCAGCAGTGCGATCAGTGGCAACAACAACGGCAACGCAGGCGGCAGCGGCGCCGCACCTTCAAATGGCACTCAGCAAAGTGTGAGTAACGGCACAGGGGTAGCCCCGGGCGGTGGGAACCCTCGCACCGGCAACGCACGCGCGGGCAGCAGTTTCACTGCCACACATCCAGTTTCGGCGGCATGCCAAGTCTTGATGGAAACCCTCCACAAGCACAAAGAAGACCCAGCTTATGCGAAGCTATCGGTGCGTGTGGTGCGTGAGATGCTGGATCTCTGCTGCGACGAGGGCCAGGGTGGTGCTGCGGGTGGAGGCGCTGGCGGTGCAGCGGCGGGTGGCGGCGGCAACGGAGGTGCAACCGCGAGCAACAACAACAACCGCAAAAAGAACGTGTCTGGCGGAGGCGCAGCAGCGGGGGGTGACGGACCAGGTAGCAGTGGGCGGGGCGGCGTCGCTGGTATCTCTGCCGCCGCCGTAACCTCAGATGTCCACTACGTCATTCGAAGCGTGCGGGAGCGGGCGCAGGAAAACCACCGCGCCATTTGCGCCTTTCTCTCGCAGGTCGACGCAGAAACCGATGCGTGGCTGACGCGGAGTGGTTTCGATCTTGTCGGGCAAGCGCAGCAGCAACAACAAGCGGGAAATGGACAGGGCGGCGGCGCCAGTGCATCCCAATCTTCATCTCCAGCATCGGCAGAGACCGCGAGTGGCAACAAGGCGAAGACGGCGGCAGCAGCCTCGGCTGGGTCCGCTGGCAAGAAGGCAAACAAGAAGGGAGCCAAGAAAACCGCCAGCGGAAAAGGCGGCAAGGCGGGTGTCGCAGACACAAACGATAACGACGAGGACACGGACGATGATGAGGCGAACCAAAACGGCAGGGACACCCTGCATCAAGCTGGCAGGGCGGTACCCTACACGACCGTCACACGCGTCTTTTCGTTTCCAGAGGAGCAAAAGCTGAAGCAGCTAACCTGTGGAGTGGCGCGGTGGCGACGCAGGCGTGCAGGGCAGATAATCCGACGTCGTTACGTGCAGTTCAACACTCCTTTCCTCGCGCAGCTGCATCTGATGGAGGCCGTCCTGCTCTATATGGGTGCGAGCGTGCAGCGCGACGTTGCAAAACAAAAACGTGTATTGCGCGAAGTTCTTAGGTTCACAGAGGGCACGGCGGAGGCGCCGACAGCAGGAGAAGAAACTCGAGGGTTGTCGTCCTCACCGGCGCGGGCATCACCGCGGGACAAGAAGAAGTCCGTCGTCCCGCCTCCCTCCGCGAGCACGCAAGACGACGTCGACGTGGGAGTGTCGCCTCTCGTTACGGAAGAGCTGCTGCGTCACTGCGTGTGTGCGAGCAATCTTTTCCAGAATGTGTGGCTTCCTGTGCGGGCGTCAGCGGCGGTACAGCTGGCCGTTAGCCATCTACGCAAATCTCACTCGACCCTGTCCTCGTCGCCATTGCCGTCCTCTGCAGTACCACACGGCAAGCTGTCCACTGAAGCTGCTCTTGTGTCGCAGCTGCTGACGGTCCCGCTCTTCTCGCTCGCTGCGGTTCAGCACGGCTACTACGACGCCCGCCGCGATGTACACACTTGCGTTTTGCAGCCCACAGTCGTGAAGGTTGGTGCGGATGTGTCGTGGCCACGTCGCGATCTTTTCATCTGCACCGTGCCCTCGCTCTTCTCTCTCACCTCTGCGGCAGGGCTGAAAAGTGAGGCGGCAATGACGCGCCTTGCTCAGGCGCAGGCACGGCAGCAGCGTCGCTACGAGCTGCTGCAGCTCTCGTGGTGTATCGAGGAAGAGACAGAGACGCGTGCCGAGGCCGTGCGCGATGAATTGCAGAACCGCGTGCGTATTATTCAGATGGCCCAGCAGTACCAACCTCCCGGTGCCTCCCAAACAACATCGCTCAGGGCGCGGCTGGTATCCGCGGCAGAGCTTCTGGCACTTGCGCCGGAGAAGGGGCGGAGAAAACAAGGAAACCCCATCGCTTCCACGAGGCTGCACGGCGCAGGTGGCGTCTCATCCAGCGCCGCCGCGCAGGGTCGCGAATCTTTTCACGCAGCCGCAGCCGCAGCCGCAGCCACCGCCGCGATCCCGTACTCACCCTTTGACGGCGCTCGAGGCGGACCGCGAATGCGCCAGGCAGCAGGGGAGGTCTCCGCAAAGATCACAAAAGACGTTGAAGAGAACTGTTCCACCTTCTCCGCGGACGCTGGGCGCTACGGCCCAGACATGGCGGAGGCGTTTCTCGTGGATCAGCTCACCGCCCTCGCGCACGAGCTAGAACGCGAGGCTCCAAAGACGTGTATAGCGGCCTACAGAGCCGCGCAGCAGCTCACCGGCGGCCGCTACGCCATCGAACTACTTCCGCGTCTCATGCAGATGGAGGACGACGACGAGGACTGCGGACGCGAAAATGCGGCAGCCACGACGCAGGCATATGAAAAGGCGTTGCGCGGTGTCTCAGACGGGGTGTGGTTGCTGCGAACCGCGCGGAACGTGCGACGACAAATGTCCACTCACCCCACCTCGACCCACAGCAGCGCCGCTGCTTCCGGCAAATCATCGTGTAAGGTGGCGGTGGAGGCCTACCAGCGCGCGGCCAAGGCCCTACGCTCCGCTGGTCTTCTACAACTGCTGGGCGAATGCCTGTACGAGATGGGCAACCTCTACTGCGCCGCTGGGCAAATTGGGGAGGCGGAGCGAAACTGGATGGATGCTTTGGATTGCTTCCTCTCCACCCCACACGTCCTCGACGACTGGCACACACAGCGCACCATCCCTCCTCCGCCACCGCCGTCATCGTCATCGACATCATCATCATCGTGTCGGCGAAGCGTGGAAGAGCTCTTGTGGATGATGGCTGCGCTGACGGCGCTGGCGGAACACGCCTACGCGACGAACACTTCTCGATCTGTTGATGCGCAGCTTCTGTGCGCGTTACTGGTGCATCAGTACTGGCACCTGCCGGCAGTTGTCTCGTCAAGCCATGGCGGAGGCGCCACTACTGATAGCGCCAAGGCAACGACTATTCACACCACACCCCTTCCGCCCTCCGCATACAGCCAGCTTGACGTCGCGACGCTTCGCATGCACGCCGGTGCAGGTGCAGGCAGAGCATCAGCAACCACAGCTGCGTCCCCTCCACGCGCCACCACGGCGATGCCCGATTCTCTGGTGGCCGTCCTGCGTGCCCTCATTCACTCCGCGGACCTTCTTGCGCACTTCCGCTTCAGCGGCGAGGCCGCCGTGCTCGGCGCCTTTAGTGACTTTGTCGCGACGGTGCACCTCCGGCAGGTTAAACTGGCCGTCAAGGCCCGCCTCGTCCGCGCCATGGCAGCGGCGGAGCTCGGCAGCTTCTCTGTGGCCATGCGCCACCTTCACTCCGTGTGCGTCGGCGCAGGACTCCCGCAGCCGGCGAGTGGGCTTCTCAACGGGGACAGCTTGCAAGGGTACTACTCTATCTCAGCTGCCATGGCAACTGCGATGGTGGGACGCGCTGGCGGTGAACTGGCGTCCACGGGCGCAGTGGCCGGTGCGAAGAAGTCGGTTGTCGGGCAAGGTGCCACTCCAGGCGGTGTAGGGGGCGGGACTGGCGCTGGTGGGTCATCTTCCGCTGCCGCCCAGTCTAATGGTGGTGGTACTGGTGCGGCCTCGCTTTCTGGTGCTGCCGCCACCGTTCTCCCTGCCACCATTGCGACATTCTTCTACCTCTACCGCGATCACGAAAGCCCGTCCTCGCCGCACAACACAGCCGCTGTTCGCGCCTTTGTGCTGGCCTGCCTTCCTGGGCTCGCCGTCGACTCGGTCCTACCCACCATCGGTACCACGGGCAGAACAGCAGCGGCGTCGGCAGCGCCAGCGTTAGCGCTGTCGGGCGGCCTGCTTGCCTCCTCGGCGCTGGAGACTCTCTATGGAGTCCCCCTGCTTCGGAAGGTATGTGTGGCCATTGCTGACGTGCTTGTTCGCCTCGGCACCTGTGACCCGGTGTACCTCTTCCGCCCGTCATCAGCATCCCCAGCAGTGACCATGTCCGCACGAACGACCAACGCATCCGGTCCGCAGGACGGTGCCGCCGTCGCGACTTCGGCTTCGGCTGTCGCTGCCTCCTCATCAGGGACTCGTCGCCGCAGCTCTGCCTCTGCAACCCAGCTCAGCAGCTACGGGGGCAATATGCTGTCCTTGTCGTTGCTCGCGCCCTTCACGGCGTTGGCGGGCGGAGAGCGTCCTACCAATGCATGCACGGAGGCGTGCCGCTACGCACAGGTGCTCCTGCAGTCCCTGCGCAGCGCAGACGTGCGCTTTGCTTTGACAGTGCAGTCTTCTACGGAATTCGCATTGGACGTACGAGATGATTTCGAAGGTGGAGCGTCTGGGCGAGCGACGCGCGCAGCAGGCGAGGCTGCCGTGCGAGCTCGCGTACTTGTGGGCAAGGACATTGGCGACACTGGGTCTGACTCAGCGGAGCATGACAGCGCAGAGCAGGCGGATTGCGTGGTGTGCCTCAATACCCTTGGCGCCATTCGACAGCGTGCGATCATCCTCTCCGGCGAGGTTCTTGCAGCGCAGGGGCAATACAGCGCCTGTCTGCAGCTGCTGACATCCGTCGTAGCTGAGTTCAACGCTAGCCAGACGCAAAGGTCACACGCAACACCGGAGGACGGTGTGGGCAAAAGACCCGCGCAGTCAACACGACCAGCAGCAGCGACCATATCTCTGCGCGATTTTGGAGTTCAAGGCGGTCAAACCAAACTTTACCCTCACTGCCGTGGCGCTTCTGTACTGCCCACTCACTTCACGTACGTGTACTGGGCCTATGTGTGGCAGCTGATGTGCCGCTGTTACTGTTCGCTGCGGCAGTACGCACAGCTGGAAAACGCGGCGGGTACGCACGGTCTGCAACTGTGTGACGTCTTTGGGGACACCAACACCTACTGGTGCGTCTTTCAGCTCTATCGCCTCTACGCCCTTACTCAGATGGGTCGATTAAAGGAGGCGGGAGGCGTCGCGGAGGAGTTGCAGCGCGCCGCACCCCTCACCCCCGCAACAGATGGACCAAGACCAACCGCAGAGCCGGCCGGCATAACGGACGACGGCACTGTCGCGGCGGCGCTGCAGTGGTGGCAAATTGAGCACAGCGACGTCTGTCAGGCTCCCAGGATGTTGGCGCTCAGCTCGCAGCGCGTGGTTGCGCACCTCACCAAGGTGGCTGTCGCGGAACGTGGCGTGTTGCCTTGGCACACGCTGTCGCCCTCCTCGGCGGTGGTCGTCCTGGAGTCCCCCAACGCACACGCAGTGGTGCCGGCATGCCCCGTGTCTGGGTTTGCCAAAACGCGTGATGTTTGGCTGCTGCACGCCGCGATCAACCGATGTGCCGTAGAAACAAAATGGCAACCTTCACCAAAAGCCCCAACATCGCCGTCGCCGTCGTCGTCGGTGGCGGCGTTGGACAGAACGAAGAACGGGAGCACACGTCGCCGCTCACCGCAGCCGCTATCTGCGAAGCGTTCTCTTTTAGCCGGCAACGCCCCGTCGCCGGCGCCGCAGATGGACTCGCTTCCCACCGCCGCGGTACTAAACGGAGCCAACCTTCTGCTCAAAGAGACGTTGGAAGGTCTTTGTCCACAGTACACGGTGCAGACGCACCCCTCTAGCTACGTGGATTCGTGCCTTGTGTCTACTTGCATGAAGGCGGCCAAACTCCGTGCGGAGCTGAAGGCGCGGCAGCAGCAGCTGGACGAGGAAGGAGAAGAGGCGACGGTGGAGTTCGCGGTGGATGACGCAGACGTACCAATCAAGGTCGCCTCAGAAGTGGCTCGCGCGCCGCCAACTCTCAACTCTCGCGATGCCGCTCTTCGCGCGCTTCCCCCGCCTGTCCGCGAGGTCTGCGAGGAGCTCCTCCGCTCTTTGCAGCACCTCGTGCAGTACCCTGTCCAGCGTCATTTGCTGCTGCGCTTCATCCTTCTCTCCATTGCAGGCGTTCTCTCCACCTACACGAACGGTGTCCGCCACCGCTGTCGCAAAGGGAAACGCGGCGCGGCGTCTGCGGAAGAGGAGGCCCTTCTGCCGCAGCTCTCTGCCATTTTGGCAGCGTGCACGCTCCTCGCGGGGTTGGTTTCGGATATGGAGCGCCGTGCTCGCACTGGCGCCGACAGCTTTCGCGGGTACTTTACAGATCCGCGCTTAAGCTCGAACGAGTCGGGTGAGACCCTTGCCCTTCTCCTTGAGTCCCAGTGGCCGGAGTCCTTGTGCACCGCGGTGCAGCAGACGCACGCCAACGTCGGACAGCTGCAGACGGCAACGACGAAACAGCAGATGCACGACAGCCGCGGCGCACTCTCGACTGTTCTCTCTCACCCTTTCTACGCTCTCCCGGCGGTGCAGCAGCAAATACTTGGGGTGACAGCAACGGCAACCGGCAACCCGGCTGGAGGCGCACCTGGCGCAGGCAATGCCGGTGGTACGAACAGCAGCAATTCTGGTGGCGGCGGTAGTGGCCGCGGAGGCTCTGCTGGAAGCCGTGACCAGGCAGGTGCCGGCAACAGCACCGCAGCAAAGCGCGCGGCGGCGCAGTCGTCGCTGCTGAGCGTGCCGACACTGGCGCTGACCTTTACCGCGTTGGCCGACGAAGCGTCCGCCGCGCAGATGCTCACTCCCGTATGTGGAGCCCTCGAGCACGATGTCGCCCTTCAGCTCCTCATTTCCTACTTGCAGGCTCTCTCCCCACCCGTCAACTGCACGTACTTGTGCTACCGGGACGACGTCCGTCAGCAGCTATTGGAAGCGGTTAGCGCGACGCTAAACCAGCAGCAACAGCTTCAGCAGCAGCAGCAGCAACAGAATCGTGCAGGTCAGCGCCGAACGAGCAACGCGGCGCTTAAACGTCCTGGAGGCATAGCTGGTGCTTCGAGCGGCACGGCAGGCGCCTCACAATCGACGTCGCCTGCTTCGGGTGCCACAGCGCTGGCCTTCTCCGAAGCAGACATCTGGAAAGCGCTGCTGCCGCCGGTGATGCTATCAGCTGTGCCGGCCGAGCTCTTTTCTGCACTGGGCCCCGACACCCTCGGCGCCCCGCTGTACAACTCTGTGGCAGCCGCTGCGCTGGAGGTGATCGAGTACCCCATCGCGTCCCCGTCCTTTGGGAAAAAGACCGGCTCGACCGGTGATGGCGCGGCCGCATCGACGAATGCAGCAGAGCAAAGGGCAGGAGAGAGTCCAACATCGCTCTGGCAGCTCTTTCTCGCTGTCTCCCCACTGAACAACGCGGGTGTTGGGGAGCCCCTGCTGCCGCCATCGTCCTCTCCCTCCCCCACCCTCACCGCTGCCTCTTCATCCCCGTCTGCTGCGGACGCTGCAGTGCTGCTGCCACCCGCCCACCTTGTCGCGGCCGTCAACGGCGGCGGCGGCACGCAGGAGGGCGGAACCGGCGCACCCGGCATGTCGCAGACATCGACTTCAGCCGGTGCGGGTGTCAGCGGCGCCTCCTCAGCATCCGCAGCAGCAGCAGCCTCGCGTGGTCGCGGCGGAGCGCGTCCGTCGGGCGTCACCGCCAATGCCGCCGCCGCCAACGGAGCTGTGCTGCCACAACGGCGCAGCAGCGGACAGGACTCTGGAGTTGGTTACGTGGGCAGTGTGTGGCCACCCATAATGGCCTCTGCACCCTCCTCCTCAGCTGCGTGCCTCGTCCCGTCTACCAATTGGATCTACCTTGAGCAAATCCAGCAAGAGGGCCTCTCCGCGTTGGTACCCAAGTCGGACGAGGGAGCGTTGGTGACGGCAGCAGCGGTAAAGCCGATCTCTCCAGCAGCAGCAGGAAACCGAGCGCACTCGACAGCCAAAGCAGCCCGAGGCACGAACGCGGGGACGGTTGGCAGTGGTCCTGCTTCCGTCGCGACCACCTCCACAGAGGCAGCAGCAGGACTCTCAGCAGAACACGCAAAGTCGTCGTCGCCTCGCTTAGCGAGCACCGCGCAGTCGCCCGCTCCTCTGCGGTGGAGCTGCGTTTCCTTGGAGCTGAGCGTCGGTACGATGCAGGTGCTGCGACGCCACCTGCAAGCGGTGCAGCGGTGCATGCATCTCGTGAAAGGGGACGCATGCACAGGGACGGCTGCTGATGCAGAGGACACGTCGAAGCTCCCACACGACAACACACTGCTGTCCAAGACAACCTCGATGGCCCTCGATGGCGCACGATCGGATGGGGACAGCGGGCGCGGTGAAGCGACGCGCGCTGCACTGGCGGCCGCCGTATCGCGGGCCCAGCAGACCCTTCGCTCCCACCTCGCTGCAGCTGGTATGGCGGCCTCCAACATCAACAACGTCGGCAGTGCGGGCGGCAGCGGTGGGATTGGCGTGGGTGCGGGCATTGGCGGTGGTGGAAGCGCCGCCGCAGCCGCAGTAGCTGCCGGAGGGCCCTCGGTGTCCACTGGTGCGTCGAGTGCGGCAGCCGGCGCCGCTACAGGCGGGGCAGGAAACACCCTGTCCTCCACAACGCGCAAGTCAGCCCCGCGCCTCGCTGGCACTGCCGCCGCCGCCCAACGCGCGTCGGGTAGCGCATTAGACTCGCCGCTGCCAGGGATGACCGCACACGGCGCGCGCGAGAGCGGGGCGACGCACGACGACCTTACGGAGGCCGTTCGTGCGCGTCAGACCGCTCAGCGAGAGCGACAGCGTCAGCAGTACGCCGAGGAATTGGAGGAGGCGAAGGCAAGCCTGCTACGGGAGCTGCTGGAGGCCATCGTGTCCGGCGCTGCCGGATCGGGGATGGCCGTGGCTGTCATGGACGAGGCGCGTGTGGAAGCGGATGTGCAGCGCTTGATGCCGCATTGCGCCATCACACCATCGATCGTTGACTTTCTCTGCGACTGGCTCGGTGGCGTCTCAGCAGTCGGCCCGGAGGAGGGGAGTGAAAATGGCGTCGCCGCAGATGCGCATCGTCGGCCTTTTACGCTCCGCAAAAGCCACAGCGGCCACACCTCAATGCGGTTCTACAATGCAGGCCTCCATGAGTGGATGCAGCGCATTGCGCACTATGTGGCGACACAGCAGCAGTAGCAGCAGCATGACCCTAGGCAGAACGACGTGCTGCGTTGATCATTGGTGATTGCGCTGTGCAGTATTTGGCGCGATTTTCCCAATGTCATTTTTTTGATGCTTCCTTTTCTCTCTCTCTTTTGTTTCTTCTTTTTGGTGTTAATATCGGTGCTTCGTTTTTGGTGGGTGTTGAGCTTCGATGTAAAGAGTATGTGTGTGTGTGAGAGTCTGTATAGTTGATTTTGTTTCGTATAGACTTCTCTCCACCCTCAACTGAACGAGGTGATGTATATCGCAAATCCAAAGATAATCTAGAACAGTACTTGGAGCGGAAGCACTGACGAAGGCATACGGACCCGCGAGTACGTTAGTGGTGCTTACTTGTCCCGTCAGCAGCGCGACAACCAAAGCAACGAAGATTAACTGTTCTCTTCATTCCTACGAACTGTCCCTCTGCGCGCTCGACCTTGTCTTGTGCTTACTCAAATCCCACGAGATTTTTTTCTTTATCTTTTGGCGAAATCTACCCGGGAAAAAAAAGTGCTGGTCTCTCCCTGTCGTTCTGCAGTCTTATCCGAGGCGTAAAAATCATTGAAAGCCTCTCAAAAACCCTCTCTCGTCCACCACCCTCATCTTTCTTCTCTCCATTTCTTATCAACCTTGTTGGTTTCTTTTCCATCGTTTCAGGTCTTTAAGAACTATCACAACATACTAACTGAAAATAAACCGAGGAGCACTCAGAATATATAGAGAGAGAGACAAATACAGCAATTTCGACGGAATTGACTCTCTCGGATAGTACGTATTGTGCCGAAGTCTTCTGCATCGATCCTGCCCCCGTGCTCCCTCAGAAACAGGGAAAAACCTACACAAATATCATAAGCGTTGCTGCACCTAGCGAGAGTATCACTATTTGTAATACCCGTCACACCCTTGTGCAATCCCTTTCCATCTACCTACTTGTAGAACGCAAACAACTGTAGAAGCAAAATTTAACAAAAAGGTTTGGAATCTGATCACGTATCGAAAGAAGGGAGTGAAAGAGACAAAAAAATTTAAAATCTTTCTGTTGCTTTTGTTATTAACTCTGTTGCTGCCTGCGTTTTGCCACTCAAGGCTTCTTTTTTCCTTTCAGGTCAAACGTCAAAAATGCCAGCGTGCCATGTTGACGTTGAGGCGCCGCAGGCTGAGTTCACCCAGCTGCGAAAGCCCGATATTGCTGCGAAGTCCTACTGGTGCACGTCCATCTTCAAGGGCAGCCCGCTCACTTTCCGCGTCGTCGATGACGCCGACATGTCGCCGGTCGACCCCACGTCCTACATGAATGCTCGCGTGCAGGAGATGCACAAGCAGGTGCAGAACTCGTGCCTTCACCGCGCAGCTGAGCTGGCCTACCGGTCCGTCTTTGTCGAGGTCAGCGTCCTCGATGACCCGCTAGAGCTGCCGAGCCCCGCAAACTGCGCCGTGGACCTTTGGCTGCCACTGCATGTGGCGCTCATGACAGGCAACCGACCAGCGGTGGAGGCACTCTTACAGTTCCATGTCGAGCACGCCGTAGACGCGATGACGTGCTTTGCCAACACGCCGAGCCAGGTCTGCGTGGCGCAGGAGCTGCAGCACCACCGCACCTCGACAGACTCGCCCCTGCTGCACAGCCTCGGCGATAAACACAGCAAGACATTGGTGGCGGAGGAGGACAACGTGCGTGGCAGCGTCGAGGAAACCATCACTGCAGCGCCGTCGGCCATCGCAATCGACACCCCAATGCAGCCTGCCGTCTGCGACCCCATTTTGGAGTGCCAGGTGCGTCGAGAGTTGGGTGGGACGGTAGTCCTGCTGGGCCACTTTGACGGCCGCATTCGCCACTCCTCCTCCGCTGCGGTGCGCAAGAGTCGTGCGCCGAGTCCGCTACGATCTTCCGCAGCCGACGTGGCCACCCCGCGGCCCGCTGCCACTGCAACCCCAACTCCTTGTATCAGCAACATCGACACCATGGGCTCTGCCGCCGCACAGTCTGGCTCGGCGGAGGATCTGATGTTGCAGAGCGTGACCAAGCACAACGACGCGCTGCTGCTTGAGGAAAACGCTCTCTTCGAAGATAAGGGCGAGGAGTACTGCCTGATGAATGTGCTCGCGGCGCTACGCCCGCTGCTGCAGAGTGTTGTGCTGGAGATTGAGCGACGGTGGCAGGGAGCGCAGCCTGGGAACAAAACCGCCCCTTGTGTACTAGCCCTGCCCGCAGTGCCCGAAAACGCCATCGACCTCTTGCGCGATTTCTGCATGAGTCTCAGCAATCAGCCCCAGCACCCACCCCTCTTGGTAGAGGGCGACGTCCTCTTTGAATTGTGCCGTCACGGTGACCTCGCCCTCCTCACCAAAGTAATGGACGCCTTCGAAGGTGCGCTGGCCCCTATTCTGCGCGGCCAGGCCCTTCTCACAGACCGTCAGAACGGCGTCGCTGGGCCGGCTGGTGGGCAGCCCTCGCTTGCCAACAGCGTTAGCCGGGACCCGTCGCCGCACCTCTCCAGCCTCCACCCACCACCGCCAATGCAATCGGTGTTGAACGCGAGCAGCACTGCGTCTGCGCATCACCCCCTCTGCCGCGACCACAGCGGACACAGCATCGCCGGGACGCCACGCGGCAGCAGCCTCGGCCGCCACTTGCACCCGCCAACGCCCACCTCGTTCTGGTGGGGCTGCCGCCCACAGCAAGTGCACCAGCTCGCCTTCGTGGCCCTCTGGATTGGCTGCCGCGAGGCCGTGGAGGAGAGCAGCGGGTCCGGACGCAGGCGTCGTGCCGTGTCCATCTCGACCGAGAACCGCGTTATGATGACAACAATTCGCCAACTCATCGAGTCGCGCGCGGCGGCGCACAAGCTGAGCACGATGATCTGGTCCGGCCACCTCGTCACCATCACGAAGCTGTTGGCCCGCGACTGCACCCTGGAAGACTTCATGGACTTTGTCGAGGAGGGCGGGTACTTTAACGTGGCCTCCCCGTGTGGGTTTAGTGGCCCATTCCTCTCTGTGCTGGTCTCCGGTGTGGTGGCCGCGGCGGTGGTGCGAGATGCGGCAACGATGCGGGTGCTGCGCCGCAAGGTTGAGACGCTGTTGGCCGACGTCCCGGGGCGGCCCTCTCCGCTCCGAATTTATGTGATGGGGAAAACCCTCACGCACGCGGACCGCTTCAAGGAGCTCTGGCTGGACGCCGGAAGTTATAACAGCGACGACGACACCACCGCCGCCGCCGCGCGCTCAGCGAACGGCGAGGCTGACGGTGACTTTGCCTCTGGCGCGAGTCCCCCACGTCTGCCCCATAAATTTCGTACACGGGTGGAGCTGCTGTACTACGCTGTGGTGGAGCAGGTGCTGGAAGCGGCGGAGGTGGCCTGGACGCAGGAGCCTGAGGACGCGCAGTCCTTGACTGCAGGTGCGGCGCCGTCCTCGCTCTGGGTATCTGGCTCCTCGAAGCAGGAGGCCCAGGCGGCCCTGCAGAGCTGGCTGATGATGTGGACAAACTTTTTCACCGGTCTGCGCGACCGCCCGGACCATCATCGCCGCAGTCTCAGCTACAGCAGTACCTCGTCCCAGATGGCGAAGGAGCAGCAGCAGCAACAGCTCAGCAGTAGCATGGACGGGCCGCTCGCCAAAGATAAGAACGTGTCGCACGCGCAGGCTGCAGGGTCAGCGACGACGATGCCCGCGCACGACGCAAGCTCCGACGACCTTTTAAGCGAGGACACTAACGAAGTCGCGGAGACGATCCGGCGGGTGTGCCGGGTGCTGGTGGACCGCCTGGAAGTTGGCGCGGAGCCGCTGCCGACGCTGCGCCGTGCTCTCTACCCGAACGGTGTCGCGGACGCGGACAGCGGCGTCTCGGGCTCTGCTACGCCGGCCCAGGTGGACAAGGCTCTCCCCATGTCCTCGATTGACCAGGAATTCACCTCCGCCGCTCGCGCTTTCGGTGACATGGCTGCGAAGGAGAGTCAAGACGTGCAGCTAAAGTTTTACGGGCTCTACAAGCAGGCGACGAAGGGCGATGTGAACATTAGCCGCCCAGGCTTCTTCGACTACGCTGGAAAAGCGAAGTGGGACGCGTGGTCGAAGCTGAAAGGGATGAGTCTGCTGGATGCGAAGCGCGCCTACGTTAGCGAGTACAAAATGATGGTAGACCTCCGGAAATCAAAAAAGTAGACGAGAAGAAAGGTTGCTGTGCCAAGACACTCGAACCGTTTATGGGGAGGGTTTTAAAGGTGAACTCGTCTTTGGTTTTTTATGACGAAAAATGTTTGTTTGCTTTTTCTTCCCAGCGAATGGGCTTCATCGCGCTGCAGGCTTGCTTTCTTTTTGAGACGAGCTTTCCTTTTCACGGTGTGCGTGTTATTGTGTGCTCGTCAACATGCTTGTAGGCGACAACGTCTATGTGTGGGGGTGTCAAGATTTACAGGACCTCCAGCTCTGTCGAACGCGCTCACATGTTCTGTTTGTTTTTCCTTTCTTGATGTTTTCATTCTTTTCTTTGTGTGAGTGTGTGTGTGTGTGATATCATTACCAATGCTGATGTTATTCCTTTGGTTGAGTGCTCTGTTACTGCATTTTGTTGGACCACAGATGTTCTTCTGTATGGTTTCACATCCCGTGTGCGCGCGTCGCTATCTTGTGAGTTGTGCGCTTTCTGTCCTTTTATCCTGTGTCGATAATCTTCGTCGTCCGAGTGTGCACAGTGATGGCAGGTTTAGTCTGTTTCAGGGGGAGAGTGTGTGTGTTTTTTTCCCCTTCTCTTCAACGATCTCTCCTCCTCGCTGATCATCTTCCCCTGTTCGTTTGCACAACCGCGAATAGACTGTCGTGACTTACATCGATAAAGACTCACCTATCTCTCTTTTTTTTGCTCTTGTGCATTTTTTTGATGGGGTTTTTTTTTTTGTGTGTGTGTGTGTGCGATTGCTGACTAGTTATCTTGTTTCTAAATACACTTTCTCTTTAGTGTCATCCCCTACGTTGCGACTTTTCTTAACGACGCCTACAACAAACACTTACAAGTCGTAAAACTCTTTGTAACCTCTGTAATTGGTACAACTGTGCAGCTGTCGTTACTTATTTCACTCTGGGGTTACCGTCGAGCAGGTGCGTCGATGTCGGATCAGACAGCAGCTGAACTATTCAAAGACACAGGCGCACTTGGGTTTCGTATTCCTTCAACCGCAGTGCTGCACAAGTGCAGTCTCTGATGATGTTGGTTTTTTGGGAGGCTCGTTTGTACGTTTCATTTTTGCGCCTTTATCTAGACACCCACCCCTAAGATTTCGCATCTATGCTGTTCACCAGCGGCAGAATGAGGTGAAAGTCGGATCTGTTTGTCGCACACAATGCACTTCTTCTACCCTAGACGCTAACTTTCTCTTCCCTCTCCTTCCCTCATCTTTTGAAACTGCTTGCTGTAAAGCTTCACCTGCTGCTTTTCGGCGTTGCCAATCATTTTTTGCTGTTGTTATGCTTGGAGTGCTACACCACACTGTCTTGATCCTTTTAAGTCTATATCTTCTTTTTACCGCCCCTTTCTCAGCCCCCTCTGCGGTTCTCACTTTCACTTATCTCCGCTCCGTTGTACACCCGTACCCCAACGTTACGTCGACCCAGCAGAGCGCGAGCAGCTCACCCGCCTCGGACGCTTCAGAGCAGGACCTCAGCCAGCTCACAGCTTTAACGTGGACAGACCTTCTTCTTCTTCTCCCGTGCACTGCGCTGGTGCTCGCCGTCGCGCACTTCTTCTCGTACTTCCTCCGACTTGCACTTTCTTTTGTCAAGAGCTGCTCTACAGACCTCACAACGAAGCGCTTTGTGCGGCGTCTCATGGGTTACGACGCGGCCAAACCGGCGACCTGGAGCATCGCCCAACTCCGGGTGTACGCCACGGAGCACCACATCACCATTCCAAGCGGGTGCGAGAAGACCGAGCTGGTGGCCCTCGTCGATGAATGTCTGACCAACGCCATCCTGGCAGAGCACATCCGCAAAGAGAACGCGGTGGATGATGCCGCGCTGCCCGACATCCTCGCCGCCACGGCGGCAACGATCCTGCATCACAGGGCCTACCCCAGCTACGCTCAAACCCTCCGTCAGAACCCGAAGAAGCTGCGGGAGATCATCGACGCCGGGCTTTGTCAGCTGGAGTCGCTTTCGTTTGTGGCGCGCCTGTGCAGCGCGCAGCTGCTCAGCCCGCTCGGCGAGTGGTTAGAGCAGGTGGCCCTGGCCGAGGATGGCGGGACGTCTTTCAGAGCTGCCCTCACCCCGGCAGCAGGAGCGGCGGCCTCCACCGTGTGCGGCCGCTTCTGCGGTGATGGCGATATGGTCGTCCGCTGTCTCGATTGCGGGGCGGACCCGACCTGTGTCATGTGCATGGACTGCTTCCGCCACTCCCCGTGCGTGAACCACCGCTACCGCATCACCCAAGGCTCCGGTGGCGGTATGTGCGACTGCGGTGACCCGACCGCATGGAAGGTGGAGTCGTTTTGCAGTCTGCACCGCCCTGCCGTGCCCACGTCGGCCTCGGGGGATGCCGGTGAAGGCCAGGCAAACGCCCCGAATCCGTTGGACACGCTCGCTGAAGAGGACCGGGAATGGGTGGTGGTGCTGCTGCGCGGCGTCATCCAGTACATCTCCCTCGCCCTTCTGCAGTACATGCGCATCGTTGAAGCGCAGAAGAGGGCGAAGACGTTGAACAAGGAGCGTAAGGAGACCTCTGCAGGAGCGACGGGCGACGGCGTAACCACCGCCAGCAGTGGCGCGAAAGCGGCGGCGCCAAAGGACCCCGATGCGACGCTGATGGAGGATGTCGCGCTCATTGCGAATACGTACGACTGGTTATCCGGCTGGCTGACGCCCGTGACAAACCGACTGTGGGAGCTCATGTCGACCACAGAGGTGGCGAAGCAAATTGTGGCGCAGCTGTGGACTGAGCCGCTCTTCCTGAGCGCGGATTCGACCATGTGCGCCGCTGCGGCTCACCTCCACGGGGATGAAGAGGCCCATCAGAGCAGCAGTGCACAGGAGCCCGCCTCTGGAGCCTCCCAGACAAGGCAGACGGACGCTATTATTGCAACCCTGCCCGAAAACTTCAGCTGCTTGCACCCCGTCTTCCTTTTTGAGACGCTTCGCCCGGTCACGGACCGCGAGCGGCCCGTCAAGCGGTCTTCGCCAGATCCGTGGCGTCCGGTTCTCGCCAAGTGCATTGGTCACTGCCTCAGTGTGCCGCGGCTGCGTCTGCCCGTAGGTGCTCTCATGACCATCTACGCTGAGTGCATCAATGCCAACGACAGGTCTGAGGACAACAGCTACCCTTTGCACGACTACCAGGTGCAGGTTCTCACCAACCCCGATGTGCTTCGGTACCTCATGACACCCTCGCACATGCCCTACCGCAACGCAACAAACACCGTCGTCCATCGCGTGCTCAGCTGTGTCCTGTACGCGTTGTGCGTGGGGCTTGACCAGGGGCCGCGAAACGCTATTTTGCGTACCTCCTCTGTGGAGAGAGACGGGCTCATCTTCATTGAGCACCAGAACGCACACCTGTCCTTTGGCGGCATCACTGTGATGAACTACTGCCTCACCGCCTTGCCAGCGGCGAGCTTCACCCTTGTCCTCAACCGACTCGCCTGGCGGGCCTTTGCCCAAATTCACGGCACCCTGGCGATCAGTGGTTACATCAACGCTGACCCGGACGCCTCGACGGACGCCACGCACTTTCCCGCGCCGGACTTCTTCGCGCGCATCTTGGGTCGTCACACGTGGCTGTGGTTTAACGCAATCCGCGCCGTTCTCGCGGTGCTATTTCATTTGGAGGAGGTTGAGGAGGAGGAGGCGCCATCCACAGCCTCCGCTGCTGCTGCTGCTGCTGCCTCCATGCCCGCCATCTCTTCGTGCAGACTCACTGCCGCCCTGCAGGTCCCACACGAAATGTGGCAGCACTGGGCCGAGGCAACGCGCTTCGATGCCCCGCCAGATGTGTCACGACGGCGGCGCGTCTTTATGCAAATGCTTAGAAGCTGCCAGGTAGAGAACGGGGAAGACGAGGCGGTACTGCTTCCTCAGCGCGGTCGCCTCGCCACGTTGCAGGCCGCCGCAATCCATGAACACGTTGGGAAGGAGGCAAGAGGAGAGGGAGCGGTGCGCGGGGGACACGTCGCGGCGGCCGCCCCTGCCATGGCGCCGTCCATCACCACGGCCGTCGGCTACGTGGTACAGCTGTTGTATGAGGTGAGTCGCTCGATGGACGCCGTCTTTCAGAAACAGCGGGACGGCTTCTGCCAGCGGTGCCACACGATCGCGCTGGAGCGGGAAAAGTCTCCTGGCGTTGAGGAGACGCTGCCAGAAACCACCAGGCCTGCAGATCGCGACATGGCCAACGAGGAAAGGGAAACGGACCGCGCTCACGTTGCATCGTCAGCGGTTGCAGGAGCCGCCACGGCGGCGGATAACGCCAACGACGACGAGGACGACAGAGAAAGCGACCCCTCTCTCTCCTTGCCCTCGCTTCCTGTACTGCCGCCCTCGCAGAGCCCCATCGACGTCTTTGAGTACAACCTGCTGCAGCCGTCGAACCACGCCACCACCTTCTCGAACCACCTGCCGCACATCTTCGGCACGGTCCTGACGGCGTGGGTCATCGAGCAACAACGCCAGAGCGAAGCAGGCGCGCGACACGCACCTTTAGCATCAATCCGGCTTTCGGGTCTTAGCGATGCCGGAGCGGCAGCCACAGCCAACAGGGCCCATCTGACCCGCCCTCTGCACACGCTCCTCGATTGCTTCTTCAACTTCCGTGCACGCGTACGGCCGAACTCCACGCAAGATCGCCTCACCTTTTGTCAGCAACTGCTTGACTCGCTTGTAATGCCACAGGTGCTAATTGGGCAGGTGCTCGACGGGCTGTGGCGGCGCGACAGCTACGGCGTGTCGGCAGCGGTGAACATGTACACTGGATTCTCGCGCAGCGTGGCGGCGGAGTTCGATATGTTGATGCTGCAAGTGCTCACTATGGAGCTGGCCCCGGCTGACATGGCGATTCAGATCCTGCGCCGCTTCACCTACGCAAAGCAGAGTGCCGGCGCCAGGAAGAAAATGGAAGCGGCGGTCTCTGCCACGGGCGCACGGAAAGGGTCGACGGCGTCGAGCAGGACGCGACACCTGGCCTTCCGCAAGTACCTTAAAGGCTACAAGTACTACCTTCGGCTCATGCTGACGCTGGTGGTGGACACGACAAAGGCCTCCTTCCGCCCTCCGCTCTCCGCCCAATCCATAGAGCGTACGGTGGCGCACTATCTGGCGCAAAAGAGAGCCTCGCACTCGACGATTATCCAAGTCGTCAGCGACTCCGTCCGCGGCGGCGACTTCGGCATTGCCGAGGACGACGAAAAAGACGAAAGCGGCAACGTCGTCCGCTTCACCCAGGTCATCGACAGCGCTATCAAGAAGCTCGCCACAGCGCAGAGTACAAATCATGGCAAGCAATTTCACATCCGCGATGTGCAGACGTGGAAGTCGTACGTGAGCCTCTACCAGAGCTCCATCTTTGACTCGCAGCTGGAGGAGGTCCACAAGAACTACCGCAGCATCGCCATTGCCAGCCGATCGGAGAAGCACGCAGCAGATGAAGATGGCGGCGCGGATGCGCCAACCCGCCTTGCCCTGCCCCCGACGCAGCTTTCCGAGGATGGCATGTACGCCGAGCTGTTGCCCACCACACGCGCGCTGCTGCACACCGATGCGCTGCTACTCCCCGCATTGTACGTCCTGCACGAGTACGTTAACGCGCACGCACCGCCCGCACCCGCACCGGTGACAGTGGCAGCTGCGGGCTCCCCTCTCGCGTGCGCCGAAGAAGATGTGCGAAGCCCTCGCAGTGAAGCCCCTGGTTCGCCGCGAGACCACGACGTGGGCGGCTTAGAAAGCAGCAGCCAGACCAGTGCCACCGGTCCCAACGGGGTGGACTACAGTGACAGCGATGACAGCGACGATGACAACGAGGATACCAACCTCATCACCCGCGAGGCGCTCCTCCACGCCATCACGACCCTTTACCTCTGTGTGCAGGACTGCCGGGCCATTACCCGTGCCATGCAGGCCGTCGAGAGCGTCAGCGACGACTCGGCAACACCAGCGGAGGTGTCGGGCGGCATATCGTGGGACCTCGTGGAATTGTATCTCCAGCGTTACCGAGTGAATGAGCTCAGCTTCACATCATCTTCCTGTGCGCAGGTCCTGCCTCTGCCGGAGCTGCTGCGACACCGCACCCTGCTGCACAAGCTGCGCACGCACGTCACGCTGCACTGCTCCGCCACCACCACCGCCAAAGCCTTCACCGTCAGCGTCAGCTCGGCTGACATGCTGCACCGCTTGCGCACCCATCTGCACTCGAACAAAGAGGCGGACATCTACAGCTGTCTGGAGATGGTGGAGGAAGTTCTCGTCCTTACTGGGCTAGCCACCTTCGATACCGTAGCGGCGACGGCGGAGCAGAAGGCAAAGGAGGAGGCAGCGCAGAACCGCAAGAAGCTAATTCAGGAGCGGCAGGCGAAGCTGATGCAGCGCATGCGGAGTCGTGTGCTCAAGACTGCCGTAACAACGGAAGCCGCCCCAGCGCCGGCAGGTGGCAAGGATGCGACGAAGGAAGGGTCCACGCAGAGCCTAGCGAGCCCTAGCTCTCCCCTCACCAAGGCCAGCACTGCGAGCGTGAGTGGCTCACTGCTCACCAAGGTGTTGCTGGAACTGGCCACGATGGATTGCTGCGTGTGCCGCTCCACGACCGAGGAGCCGCTTTTCCTCCTCTGCCACACTGGCACCTCCTCTGCACTCGTGCAGCTCGGTGCGCTGCCGTTGCCCGACGAACGGGGCGTGCACAACCACCTCAGCATCTGCGGCCACGCCGCGCACAAGACCTGCGTCGAGAAGCTGTTCATCCGCCTCTCCGTGCTGTGGCAGCGCTGGAACTTCCGCAGTCAGCTCTTCCTCGGCCCTACCGAGTTCAATTGTCCTTTGTGCAACACAATTGTCACCACGCTAGCGCCTGTCCCAGCGCTTCCGACTGGCGTGATGAGCCCCGCCTCCCCGGCCGTACCGACTGGTGTTGCCTCCCTCTTTGAGGAGCTGCAGGCCGCCGCGGTGAGTCCGTTGAGTAGCGGCAGCGGCAGCAGCGGGAAAGACCGCGCCGCCGATGTCGTGATGGAGTTTCAGACAAATCTGGCGAACTGCGCGGTGGGCTTCAGTCCGTCCGAGGACATTCCCGCGATTGTCTCGATCGAGGATGCACTGCAGAAGGACAACGAGGCCGCGTGGATCTTGTCCGAGACCATCCGCACCTTCTTCTACTCCTGCCACCTCTCTCTGGAGAGCGTTAAAGCGGGCCGGCCGATCACGCATCGCCACTTGATCAGCCTGCTCTCCCTTCTCGTTAGCCTCGCGCCGGCAAAGCTGCAGGAGGCCAAGGAGGCGCTGCGCTCCAATTTCGAGAGGACAAAAGCGGACCAAGATGCTTTGCTATTGCTTGACGCGCTTCTGCAGCCGCGTGAGGCGGCCCACCTTATCCGCGATCACGTCCTAGCACGCGTTTTCACGGACATGCCGCACGACTACCTGCCGCGGTTGCTCTCTTGCGTGCCGGAAGCGAACTCTCCGGTGGAGGAAGGCAGCGACGGTGCTATCTCGTCGTCTGCATTTCAGACCGCCGCGGCGGAGCTGGAGGCGGACTTCCCCGGCGTCACGATGGCCGTGTGGAAGGCAACGGGGGTTTTGGCCATCCTGAAGGCGCTTCTTGTCGAAGATGCCAGTCACGCCATTATCCTCAGCAGTGAGAGCTTCACGCTCACTGGCACTGTAGAATTCGCCACCTTGAGTGTGCAGAGCATTCAGTCACCGACGGCGCGCTGCACCGCTGTTCTGCGCATGCTACAGTATCTACTCCCTGTGCCTCACAAGAGCGCTGCGGAGAAGCTGCCAGTGGTGGTGCAGGACGTACGTCAATGTGTGGACAACGTCGCCAGTCGCGACGGAGCGCACCCAGCTGTGACCACGGCATCTGCGCCTTCGGTGGCGCCGACGCTCCTCTTTACCACTACTGACGCCTACGTGGAGCAAATCGCTGAGACGCTGCTGCACCTGCCACGTGTCTACGCAAAAATTCTTACCGCCTTTTCAGAAAACAAGCTGTGCTCCGTGTGCCATCAAGAGGCCACAAACCCGGTGATGTGCTGTCGCTGTGGGCAGCACATGTGTATGCGCCGCCAGCGCTCGGGATCGCCGCCGGAGCTATACCAGCACGTTCGCTCCTGTGGCGGTGCCGTGGGTGTCTTTCTGGCAGTTCGGCAGGGAACGTTCTACGTGATGGAGCTGACGTGTGGCCGGCTGTACCTTGTTCCGTCGAATTACACAGACGAGTACGGCGAGCGAGATCGCAACCTGCGACGTGGCGTGCCGCTCTTCCGGGACAGCGAAGAAACGCAAAAGCTGATCGAAACGTGGATGCAAAACAAGTGGGGTGCGGTCTCAGCCATCTTTAGCGGCTCGAGCAGAATTGATTTGACGGAACTGTAAAACCGTGCGATAAAGACAGAGTCATTTTCTCTTTTTGTTTTCTTTTTGTGTATTTGTGTGGTTTTTTCTATCCTGTCTTCCTATTTTTGTTTCACGGAGAAAGCGAGAAGTGCAATTCGTGTCCTGCTCGCGCTCTGATTATTGCGTACAATTTTGCTTTAAAGTGCTTTGGTTAATTTTGTGCTGTTGATGCTGTTGTTGTTTGTTTGTTACCATAGATGTGTGAAGTGGGTGTTGTCATTTTACTATTGTCTACTTTCATTCCTTATTTTCTCTGCACCGCGTCATCAGCGTTCTTGATCTATCTCTTGGACTAATACGACAGAGGCTCTAAGCTGACCGTAAATATAACTTCTTTGAAAGGACCCGTATGTGCAAACGAGCACCTTGCTCTGTCAACTTTCCTACATTTTTCAGCAATTTTCTCAAATTGTGCTTGAAGAAAGAACCATGCAAGCGACGCACGAATAAATAAATAAAAAGAGAAGCACTAAATTAGCGGCGCTACACGCTCTGCAAAAAGCCTCCTCTCTCACTCAGCCGCTCTCTCTTCCTCCCTTCCCTGTTCCTCTACTGTGAATAACACCGCTTCATGGTACAGTCTTTTCAACTCGCCTTCACTTCTCTTTGAAGACAACAAAAGTGACCTGAAAAGACGGTGCGTCGTTTTCTGTTTTGATTATAAAGGAGAATTCAAACGTATGTGTTGACTCCTCCTTAATTTCTAAACATATATATATCATGCAGTCCACCGTCCCAGAAGAGGAGGATGGTTGCCACGCTCCTCCACAGGCGTTTGTGCCGTGCGTAGAAGACGCGGCCTTCACCCGCGAGGTCGGTCGGCACCCCGCTGCCTTCCAACGCACCCTCGACGCTGCCAGCTATCGCTATCTCGCAGCCACATCGCGCCCAGCCAACGACCCGGCCAGCGCGGCTCTTCAAGACTCCCACAGAAATATACTAAGCGACAGTTACCAGTGTTTGTGGCGACAGCGCGCCTCGGTGCCGAAGGCGGCTCGACGGGAGTGGTTTGAAACCGTCATGATCCACCTCCTCGCATTAGACAGGCTTGAAGTGGGTTTGCTGTGGCTGATGGACCACGCCAGCGCTCCTCCCGAACACACGGCCAGTGTAGCGGAAAGGCACTCCGACAGAGCAGCTGAAGGGACGACCGTTGCTGCCGGCACTGCTGACCCTGAGCGGAAGGTGCCGAAAGGGAAAAAAGCAACCGTAGACGCGCACCCGCTGTGGTACCTGTGGCAAGACGCGCAGCGGCACCTGCACCACCTGACTCTGCGTCTGCGCACGTGGACTCCGACCAGCGGTGGCGCCTACGCCGCACGTGAGCCTGCGCGGCCGTCTGACCTGGTTCGCATGGACAGCGCTGCCTTCACGTGGCGCGTGCTGCAGTGGACGCGAGTGAGCTGTCTGGTTTTAGCCGATCCCTCCGCCTTCCTGCATGTCCAACATCCTGGAGAAACTGCTCTATCCGAGGCAGCGTTGCGTGACGAGTTCTCGCGTGCGTTGAATTCGAGCACGTCGTCGTTTGCAAAAGAAGAACCCGAAATGTTCAGCATCTTAGGCGCCATGGCCTCGCCATCTTTCCCCACCACCTCTGCCGACCACATTGCTGAGCAACGAGTTGTAGCTGGCGCGTTGCTGTATCGGATGCTCGTGGAGGTCATGCTGATTCGGCTGCGCGCGCTGCCGCGCTGCATGTTCACGTGGCGCCTCCTCCGTGATGTTCTCCGGCGTAGTGCATGTTGTACCACGCCGCCGACCGCGGCGAGTGCTCTGGGTGCGATGGGTGCGTACGTTGACGCTGTAATTTTGCCGTACTTGCAGCAGCGCGACTGCCACCTCGGGAACGTGCGCCACACCGCAACAGCTATTCAAGCCCACTTTACAAGGCTTGCCACACTGCGCATTCAAGAGCTGCACGTCGCCGCGACAGTCGCAGCTGATCTCAACGCACAGGAGAAGGAGTCTATGCAACCTGATCATTGCCCTGATCCTCCCTTGACGTTCGACAGCGAAGGCCGGCCAAGTGAGCAGCAACGACTCGACATGAGCGCTGCAATGCGCAACATCCTTCATCACATGTGTGCGTGCAACACATCAATTGGCGCCCCGTCGGTAGTGGCAACCAACGTCTTGGCGAATGAGGATGACGAGCAGGGCTGTGCCTCTAGCGATATCTCTCTCACGACAGATTTGGTAAGGGCAGCTGTGAGGGACGTGCATCACCGCAAAGTGGACGAAAAGCTTTTGTTTTCGGGAAAGCGCCGCGCGCTTCAGCTGACGGTGTTTTTCTACCACTACTTCACCCAGGGCCCCACACTGGCGTTTGACCGGGTAAGTAGAGGAGCCACGGCTGACACACCATCGACGACGGCGGAAGCAGAGAGCGATTTGTGAGCATTATGAAAAGTGTCTTCTTAATCTGTTTGGGTTTTTTTTTTTCTGGTGTGTATATTCGCGCTTTCGTTTTTTTTTTTTTTTTCGTGGCTACCTGCACCTGCAGAGGCACGCAACTGGACCTCGTACAAAAATAAGATTTTTTTTTTCTTATACATCAAGCGGAGCCGTCCTCTACAGAGACTAGTGCTGCTAATGTCTTCTAAAGCAGCTGAAGGGACACCGCAATAGTCCAGGAGAGACCTCGCGACCTCTTATCCTCACGTGTCACCTCTTCAAATATATATATATATATATATGTAGGTCTCTGGATTCCACAAGCACGCTCATGTCCTGCCCCCCACTCCTCACCTCCCTATCTCCTCCCACATGTCTATCCTTGCTTTTTTCATCCACCTTCTTGTGCTGCAGAGTGCGTAAGCTGGTGCGGGACATTTGTCAAACACAAGGTTGAATCCCGTATCAGGCAAGGATAAATATTTTTAAAAAAATGTTCGCTGACGATGCTGCAGGGACGCACTTCGACTTCGAGGACACCCTCCCCAAGGAGCTGCCCCACACGGAGAAGAAGAAAGAGATCTGCCAGAACTTCCAGCGCGGCGGCTGCCGACTCGGCGATGCCTGCCCGCAGCGCCACATCATCTCCTCCTACCGCACTGTGCAGACGAAGGTGTGCAAGCACTGGTTGCGCGGCGCCTGCGTAAACGGCGACAACTGTCTCTATTTGCACGAGTACGACAACCGCTATGTCCCGCAATGCGCGTTCTTCGAGCGCGTTGGCGAATGCACGAACCCGGAGTGCCCTTTTCTGCATTCCAAGCCAAATGAGACACAGCCCGAGTGCGCAGCCTACCGCCGAGGATTCTGTCCACTGGGCCCACGCTGTCGTCTGCGCCACGTGCTGCGGGAGTCGGCGTGCCCCTTCTACCTCGCAGGCTTCTGCCCCTTGGGCCCGCGCTGTCCGCTTGGGCACCCCATCCAAGAGCGCTACGACGGCGACGCCGTGTCGAAGCGCATTTTAGCGAAGATGATCGTCGAGCGCGCCGACGACCCGACCTTTAACCGGACGGCGACGTGTCACCTTCCCGGGTGTCTCGACCCCGGCCATCTTGCTCCGGACTGCCCTGGCCCCCAGCACAGCGTGCTCCACAAGATGCTGGGTGAGGTTCAGGAGCCCGGACAGCCCATCAGCGCCTTTGAGGACGCCATGCGTGGCGGTTCGCGACGACGATGCTTCCTGTGCAACCAGGAGGGCCACACGGTGCGGGACTGCCCGCAAAACACGCAGCAACGCGGCCACGAAGCTCGCAGGGGGCGTGGGGGCAGCGGGGTAGGTGGCGGGCCAGACGGTCTGCGTCGCCGTCCTCGCCGCGAGGGAGAGGGCGGCGGCGGCCACGCCCGCTTTGGTGGCGGCGAACGAGGCTTCGGTAGTGGTGGTGGTGGTGGTGGCGGAGGTATGAATCGGCGCCGCATGGGACGTGACAACTACTAGGGGAATGTCGACGATGTGCCGAGCCCCAACGTTCTCGTTGTCTTTCGCTGCTCACCCCTCTTCTGCTTTTTCATTCTCGGGTTGGTGTGTGTGCGTACTCGCTGAGGGTGTGGTGTTTGCGGGTGGTGGGTCGAGCGACAAAGGGGTTGCTGCACGATACTGTGGTGGTGCCGTAACGAAAGGTTCGAGAGCCCAATAGAGGCGCTTCCGATAGCCCGAACAACCGCTTTTTACTCCTTTCTTTGTCTGTTTATGGTATATGTGTGTCTGTGTTTGTGATTGCTCTAAAAAAAAAAAAACTTGCTTTATTTTTCTTCTTCTCCTACAGTGTAGGTGCATGTTTCTTGCTAGCACGTAGCTGCGAAACATCAACGTCTTGGGAATGGGGTAAAGAACACAAGTAGCGTGTCTACCAGCTCGCCAGAAAGGGCTTACTGGTCTGTTTTGCAGGCAGTTTGCTACTCTCCGGTTTTTTTTTGAGTAGAAGCGTCAGAAAGCAGAAAGAAACGTAAAAGATGTCGTCAATGATGACACCCTTTCACTCTACTCATATTCTTGTCATTTCCCTTTTCTCCTCCTGTCCCACGCGGCCTCCTCCCCTTCGTCATACAACCGCCTCCCTACGCCGCCATACAAAGAGTGATAGAGAGAGATAGAGAGAGGCTGTCCCTGTATTGGCGTTGAATCACATCCGTCCACAAACCAAACAAGAAAGCTTATATAGAGAGCAGTAGCCGAAGGGCACGCAATTAGAGACTAATAAGTGTGTGTGTGTGCGTGTGTATTAGTTGTTGAAGCTAACTCACCACCATCCGTGATCACCGCAGCGCTTTACTGCTTTTTCTTTTTTGCAGTGCCGGCGACGTCTTCGAGGCCACAAGTAGACAGCGAACTTTCCTCTGACCAACCCAAGCCCTCCTTCTCGATCCCTGAACCCTATATACTTTTAAGCAGCTGCGACGTCGCTTCGACACAAACGTGTATTTTTATTACGAGGTTTACTACTGTTATTATTATTATCTGCCATACAACCTGAAGAGGGAAAGAAGACGCAAAGCAAAGACCTTGGCAGAGTGGTTCTTCTTTTTGGTTTTTGGGGGCATTTCCTCATCCTTTGTGAACTATTGAGTTTGTTCTGCGGGATACCTTGTGGAGTCTCCGGAAATTGCCGAGCGTGGTTGTTCAAGTGAGTCCTGAAGTGCTCCCTGTACTTTGTTTGTGTTTTGCTGAAGTTTCCACTGTCACATTGGTCACGTTCCATCACCATATAAGCGCGCGCTTCTTCCTAGAGCGCTAAGTCGATACACGAATCCACACCATAGAAGTCCTCAACGCATAGAAGGGAAAAGAGTTGTCAACCAAACGTCAAGCCTCCTCCTTTTTTTCCCCCTTTTAGAAGCGGAAATCAAAGCACCAAAAGAAGCTGCTGGTCTGTACAAGAGTCGTATTCCAACACGTCCGCGCTTTTGTGTGTTTGTGTGCGACATTCCTCTTAACATCCCCCATAGAGGCCCGTGTGGTTTTCCAACCATGAAGTGTACGACAGTTTGCGCTATCCGTGCAGTGCGGATGTACATGCCTATGCAAGCATCTGCCTCGCCCTCCTCCTCTTCCGTCGAGGGCTCACGTGAAACACCAGAGGCAACAGCTTCGTCAAACGACGTTCGAACGGCTCGCCGCATCACAGAGGCCATCCTGCGCACCCGTGAGTCGCGCAACAAGCCGCAACAGCTGCAGCCAGAGAATCCCTTCGCACCTTTGCCGATCCCACCCCCGTCGAACTCGACAAGCTCCTACGCAGCTGGCCAGACAACGCGCGACTTCTCACGGTTGGCGGGTGCGGGAGACGGCCAGGAAGCACTGCGCCTTGCCATCTCCTATGGGAAGTCCGCCCTTCTGACCCACCTGGCCCACCAGCACGACGACACGGCAAGGCAGCGGCCCTATGCCTACTCTGAAGTGGACTGGGCACGCGTGATGGGCGAGGAACCTGTTGGTGTGGCCCCCGAGTCGCCCGCTGCGTTTCGCGTCCACAGGAATTCCGTGTACCCCTCTACCGCAGAGGAGGGTGCGGTGGCGCTGTCGAAGGAAGTGGAGCAAACGTGGATGGTGTTGGAGAATGATGTCAAGGTGCGATGGATCACCTCCACCCCGCAGGGCCGAGGTGCGCTGCGCCGGGCTATGGCAACTGCGACCACGACTGCTGCCGCGCCTGCTGGAACGCCGCGTGTGCTCTCCATGGACGGGATGCTGTCCAAGTACCCAGATGGGCTCATACGGCCGCGACGACCACGAACGGCAGCGCTCTCTCCCGCACCTTCACAGCATCTATTGCACGATCTCTTTTCTGAGGAAACGCAGGCGCACCGGCAGGACCACGGAAAACTGATGGCATCGCAGCAGCAGAGTGAGTCGGTGTTGCATGATACGTCGCCAGACAACGCGAATCGTGCAAGCCTGCGCATCAAGGTGGACGCCGCGCGGGCAATAGAGCGCGAAAAGGTGTGGTTAGAGAACCTCGCTTCCTGCCTCGGTGGGGACAACGCGGTGAAGTTTGTGAACGATGTCAAGAGCCTGCAGCGTCCGCGCGAGGAGGGTGGGGAGTACGAAGCGCGGAGCTCTAATGGAAGTGGCGGAGTTAGCGCGGGCATGGCAACCGTGTCCACGCAGACCACTACCATCGGGGCGTTGGACAACAACGTGTCTGTCGCTGGGAACAGTGAGCCGACTTACTCCGCGGGAGTGCTGGAGCTGTGTGAGGAGCTGGGCATCCGCAGCCCTCGACGCGCCTACGTTCTCTCTCGCGTACTTCGGCACGTGGACGAGGCAGCCACATCACCTGAGCCTATCCCCCTCAATCAGGTGCGCGAGTTGACGACGCAGTACGCCGCTGAATACGACAAGGAGATTGAGACGATCGTGAAGAACGCTCAGGCGTCGGGTGACGTGGCGCCTGAGAAGGCAGTGAGGGCCTTCGAGAAGTACGTGTTGGAGCTCGCCGTCGACAAGGTGCAGGTGAAACTATCGAAGTTTCAGGACGACGTACCGCTGCTGCGAAACTGCACGAGTGTGTTCAACAAGTAGGAACCCGTCCGTCTCCACGTAGCGGTTGTGGATTTGAGTGCGTATGCGGCTCTTGTTCTTATTGTTGTTGGGCTTCTTTTTTTTCCCCCCTGTTCTGCCAATACTATTCCCCTTGTGCTCTCGTTAAAATTTTCTCCTCCCTGCCTCTGTGTGCTTGCCTTCTCTCACAGAATCAAGGAAGTACATGTGCAGCTTTACGCCCGAGAGTGACAGCGTTGCGATTCCACTAGAAGATGCAAAACGCAAAGAACTTTGGGCACACGTAGGGCAGCCCGTGCGTTCTTGCTGGTGACGTTACGGTTCTCGCTTTTTGTTGTTTGTTTGTTTTTCCGTGCTTTTCGTCTTGCTCATTGTCTGCTCCTTTTTTTCTATCCTTCTCTCTCTCTCTCACACACCTTCCCCGCTGTGAGTTCGTGTGTGGTTCTTGTTTTGAGAATCATTTCTCTTGTCACACATCTGTAGTGATACATCGATCCGCTCTCACCACTGCTCCACAACACGAAGATTGTTAAATAAGAGAGGGATCCTTTGCATTCCAATTAGAAGAGTTTAGTTGCTAGGCAGATTCTCAACCGGCGCTTTCACGTGTTTTGTTTCCGTAAGTCGTTCTCCCAAATACAAAAAAAAAAACTAGACGCGTCTGGTGCAGAAAAGTGCCTTTATTTGAGTTCTGGTTTTTGCTCTTGAAAATATACATATTTTGCGCTCGCTCACGAAGTCGACTCTTTAGATTCTGCGTTTGCTGGCTACTCGCTTTACCCCCACACGTCTTTACACACACACCGCTACTTTCGATTCTCTATACACTTCTCTTTCTTCCACTTCATCATTGAGTACTTGCATCTCAGGTCGCCCGTTGTGCTTCCTGAACAAAATCTTTTTCGCTGTTGTTTATTCTCTCTCAACACAGCAACGCTTGTCTAATGGCGACGAGAGCTGCACGCACGCCTCCGCCAGCCCGCAACGGCGTGGCTAACGGAGAAACCCAAGACGACATCCTGAAGTCGCTCAACCACATTGAAGACATCCTCAACCGTGGTCAGCACGTACTGTACGACGACAACGCCGAGGGCGGCGAGCCTGCGGACGCTGGCGCGGTGGCAGCCCCCGTTGCCCCGGCCCACAGAGACAGCATCCAATCCTACCAGTCCTACCACTCCACCCCGCAGAAACCCTCCGCCGTCACGCCGGACTATCAGCGGTCACCAGCAGCGCATCCGCCTGTCCCACCGCGACGAGGCAACGCGCGGGCCGAGCCGCAGACCATGACGTCGCCGTACCAGGCCGCGCACGACGCACCGCACCGCCGCCCGTCGGGCAGCGCAACGCGCACGCGTACCGCGCCCGCCCAGCACTCCAGTACACGCCGTGTGTCAAAGGCGAAGAGCGAGGAAGAGCTCTCTGCCTCGGCCCGTGCGCGCCAGATCCAGGAGATCAAGCGGGAGAGCGGCCGCGTGCCCAACTTTGAAGAAGGCGTCGACGACAGCGACACGGCGCAGAACACGTCGCTTGACGAGCTCAAGGAGCGCATTCGCCGCGAGTTGGAGGAGTACCACCGCAACGGCCCCCTCATGCACCGCCGCGCGTCCTATCAGAGGAAGCAGCGCGCAGCCACCGTTCCTCGCACCTCTGCGGCGCGGCGGTCGACGACTGTGAAGCCCGCCAGTGCTGGTGGTGCGAGTAGGGCCCTCCCGCCACCTCGCGCGGCGACAACGACATCGTCGAAGGTGAAGACGCCGAAGCGCCTGGCACCGCCACCACCGGCGGCCACGCAGTACGCAGCCGTGCCTCGCTCCTCGCAGACCCGCAGTGCTGCCCCAGCGGCAGGTGGGCGTGCCGCGCAGAAGAAGACGTCTGTCCCCAGCTCCTCCGCGAAGCCGCGTGCAAAGACTGTGGGCCCGCCCCCCTCACGACCGGCGCAAACCTCTACGGCAGGCACCTCGGCAGGGAAGCCGTTCTGGGAGCGCCTGTACCGCGACGCTGCGGTCCAGCAGGAGAAGCGCGATCAACGCGCGGAGCAGCTTCGCATAGAGCGTGAGGCGGAGCGCGTCAAGGCGCAGCCGCGTCGTCGCGTGCACCGTCCGCCGGCGCACACCGCCTACAGCGCCTATTACCGCAACCTGCAGTCGAACGCGGAAAGCACGAGCCAATCGCGGGAGCTCTCCGCGAACCGGGCGAGGACAGGTGGCAACGTACCGGCGCAGCATGCCAACTACTTGCCGAAGCGTACGACCGCCGCCCCGGCCGCCGCGAAGGTGTCCGCTGCAAAGCCGCCGGTGAGCCCCAACCCCTCGACCGGTGCCCCGGCCCACGTGGCGGCGCGTCGCCCGTCGGCGCAGCCCGCGCCGAGAAAGCCGGCCGGTGCGTCCACGCCGCCGGTGCCACTCCCGCTGGGACCCGGGCCGCGCGCTGCCGCCGCCGAGGGGGACGCACGCCGCGACGCCGCCCCACCAAAGATGCCAACGCCTGAGGCCGAAATGGAGGAGCAGGTGCCACCGGTCGCGGCGGAGGAGCGCGCCACCCCGTCCCCGGATCGCAGTCGCGACTGCACTCGCGAGCCCTTCGGGGAGGAGCCGGCCTCGCGTGGGCAGTCGGAGGACGTTGATGCTGGTAGAGACGCAGGTCCGGTGCGTGCGCGGCACTCAGACTCCGACTCTGACTCCGCCACGGAATCGGATACAGGTCTGCAGAAGAACACGCCGCACCCCTACGTGTCCCCGTTGGATCTCAGAGGCATCAAGAAGTAAGCAACACCCACCGCCCTTTTTGTTGTTGTTACGAGGAGGAAAGCTCGATTACTCTGCGGAGCTGAGGCAGGCTAATTATGGCCGCCCTACCTATTTGGTTTGCCTCTCTTTTCTTTTCTTTTTAATGTTGTTTTTGCTCCGCTGCTGTCCTCTCTGTGTGTTCGCGTGTGATAAAAGATAAAAAGAAGCACCTTTTGCCTTCCAGCTCGTCTGCTGATGTACATACCTCAACGCAGATGGATCGGAAGAACCTTATTCTTCTCCTCTTTTTTCAGACGGCATGCATCTCAGAGTAGCATTTCCAACTCCCCGGCCCCTCTTCTTTTTTTTTTTTTTTTACCACTGTACTGTTTTCTTTCTTGGAAGTATTTTGCCAACCTTTTTTCTGGTTTCTGCATCGGTTTTGAACGCTCGATTGCTTGGGTGTCTGATTCTGTGTCTGTGTGTGTATTTAAAGGGGGCGTAGCGCTGTGCTCCTTTCCCTTCTCTCTTCCTTATCGCTGCCTTAGGGACCATGAATCTAAATTTTTATTGTGGGCTCCAGCTTCTTCGTTGCTTTTCCCTTTATCACGAAGACCTGAAGCGGCTTGTGGTTCATGTCCTGTTATATTGTTGTGTAGGTGGACGCAGAGGACAAATTTTCGGCTTTCGAAATCCCTGCAGACCGAGTCCAAGGAGTGTCCTCTGCTTGCTGTGAAAGCAGAGAGGATAAGGCTCTTTCTTTTTTTCCCTCTTTTCTTTTTTTTCAAGTTTGCCGAACGCTGTTGTGTTGACCCTTGTGAGCTATTGCAACTCGTGCAACACGCGGGAGCTGAAGTATCAGAATTCTTCTTGGCCGTTTGGCATGACTCAAAGGAAAATAGTCTGTTTTTGTTTTTAGATTTGTGTGGAGTCGGTCTATGCGGCGTCGCCACCGCGGCCAAGTCCGTGAGTAGTGTCATTTGAAATGTTAAAAGAAAAACCAGGATTTATGTGTGCAAAGCAAAACACTTTGGATAGGCAGCTCAACATTCTGTAATTGCTGTTTCGCCTACGCGAATGGATCGCTGCTCTCTCTGTTGAAGGGCGGCAATACTTCATTCCCATCCAGACCCTTTTAGAAAGGGTCGCAATCGCCGTGTCCCTCGCTTACAGCTCCAAACCAGCAGCGAATGTGAATGATGTCCGGTTTGAGCTGGCATTGGTGATGGCCAACATGTCCCTGTAACCTTGAAGCCTTCTTGGCAGACCCATTGCAAACTAGCACTAGCCACTTCTTCCTCTTCTCTTTTTCCTCTGTGTGTTTTTTCAACTCATTTTTTGGTTTAAAAGAGGTGCTTAATTGACGAGGGGGAGATTCGTGCCTCCCAGCTATCAGGGCGTCCTGCTGGTGGAAAATTTGGCGCTCCGAAAAAAGTTTGACAAGAGTGGGGTTTGAACCCACGCCTCCAGGGGAGATCACGACCTGAACGTGACGTCTTGGACCACTCGACCATCTTGCCTCGACGTAAATCGCACACGGATGAAACAGCACGCATGCACACGTCGGGCCTTTTAAAAAGTATAGCACCGATTGGTTTCGATCCAACGACCTATGGGTTATGAGCCCATCGCGCTTCCACTGCGCTACGGTGCTGCGTGCTACAAAAGCCGAAGGCGATACCATTGCGCTCACACTTGCCTGCCTGGCTCTGCTATTCTGGAATTTTCCTCTACAAGAGGATGAGAGGGCAACAGGACGTGGTTTTTTTTTTTCTCACCACACCGATCAGCGCTTTGGCCACGGAAAAAAAAAATCCTGCCCACTAAAGAAGCGAGGCGGCACGCCGAGCATCCCTAAAAACGGAAGTCTTATTCTCGCTGAGCATTCCCAAGGGAATCTACCACGAGCTCGGCGAGCCCCTCTCAATGTCAGGAGATGCCGCAAAAATTTTCGCCGCCTGGCGCTTACGCACAGGCACCGGCCATGCTTTAATTTAAAACGTCTGTGAACACTCGGCCCGGGTACCTCTTCAGGGCGAAAAGCTGAGCCCCTCCACTTCCTGAAGAGATGCAAGCGGAAAAACGGAAAAAGCAAAAAAGTTTCCATCGGCCCTTTTAGCTTTTACGGAGGCAGCACTCCCACCCCCACCTGTATGTGCGACCATTGAGCCTACACCTCACGCAAAAAAAGCCTTTTCGCACAAAAGACCAGGAAACCACCACCTTATGAAAACCACTTGTCCCTTATATCCAGCCCGTACCCAAACAGACAGGCAACTATCATATTCGCTTTCTCGCCTTAAATACCTTCTCTTTACAAAAGGCCGCTTCTCCAAATACCAAAACCGCGCCCCTTTTGACACCCGCGCTGGTGTTCAGCTGAAAGGATTTTGTTTTTACACTGAATACACACTCGCAATGAAAAGAATTGCTGCCCAGTTTTGCTCCTGATATCAATACGGAAGCCCCCTTTCACTGAGGAAGGAGAGTGAAAGTTTCTTATAATGACCAGCCGGTACCATTAACAACCCTCTTTTTATTTTTCATAGAGCCTGAACAAAAGTCTTAATCACGAAAAATAAGTTAAACAACGTATGTCACCCTTCTGAGCTCACAACTTTGCAACAGCATAGATGGATACTCCTGGTGCCCGTGCAACTCTCCCTACCTCCCGGACCAGTGTCCTGCCGCATTTTATTTTGAAGTCACGCACGAACGCCTTTGGGCTATTTAGAGCGGGCCCATTGACTGCACACCCAGGAAGAATCTAGGGTGAAGGAGTCCCTTTGTTGAAGCCGGAAACGATGCGCCAGGACAAACCTTTCGCCTCACCACCGTTTTTGTTTGCCTTTTCTTCCCTTGAAGCGAGAGGATTTCGATGTCCACTGCTAGAGTGTACTGGACCCAGCTATAAGCGACCTACGCCTCAGCGGCTGCGCAAAACGGTACCAGGAAGGTATCGGATAACGAATGTCTCACCACGGCGGTGGCCGTAGCTGTCCCTTGGCCCTCACGGGGCTTCGCTGGATTCTCGGAAAATCACTTCCGAGGAAACCGCCAAGGTTGCACTCCCTTTTGCAATGGGTGACGGACATGGCGTCCGTAAATCTTCAGTAGCGGCGGCCAGCCACGACCCGTGCCGCTACCCAGGTGCGCCAGGCGACGTCCTTCGTGGTGATGTAACTGGGTCAGGAAGCCGCACCATCGGTATTCTGAGCGGACTGAACCAACCTGCCACGACCATGTACGGCCAGAAATACTGATATGAGGGAGAGGCTTCGCCATGCCAAGGCCCGCTTTCGCGACCGCCATGCCTTTTTCGAACCACTCGGCATGTGAGCTACGAGGCGCCACTAACTCCCGGGACGTCTGCCCCATTTTCCACCAGTATACCCCATCGCAACTTTAAGGAGCGCCCAGCACCACGGAATTCAGAGCGGTGACTTCCGACCAGCGTTTCCAATGTATAGCACGGCTAGCCACGCGGCAACTTCAGTCTACATCACCAGGGTCTTCTCTTTGTAAAGAAAACAGAGTCCCGATGCCCATCGGAAAAGCAGAGCCAGCCTGTTAAAGGGCAGTCGACATTGACCTCCCCAAGTAAGCCATGGGGCACCAAAGCCAGATCCAGCTTTAGCTCGTGATCTTTTCCATCCTTTGAAGTCCTTTGTCATCTTTTACTGGCTCAATTGCACCGCTCTTGTCCACCCATCGTCCCGCAAGAAGTAATTTTGAGAGGATAACGTTTCTAGCACTCTTGCTCGCCAAAAAGTAAAGCCTAGCCGGCGTTTTTTAAGAGGGTCCCTATCAAATATTATGGTCCTTCTCCGCGCGGCATTTCCTGCGAGACGCTGCGGGAATGGAAAACCTTGATGAAAGCGAGCTGTAGCGGCTGAGGCACAACCACCCAGGCGGGACTGTCACCTAATTCTCGGCAGCGGGCGCGGCTTTAACAACAGCAGTCACCCGCTGCAAGACGCAGACGCAGGGGTCTCAAAGTAAGTAGGAGACCCATAGGCGCTGTCACGACTACCAAGAGCGATTCCTCGCCCGGATTAGAGTGTCCCTCAAAGCACACCCGATCAGATGGTAAAAGGGCTTTCCTCTCTTGATATCGCAAAAGATAACCGATCATTGTTCACAGCCACCAGCCTCCTGATAAAGCGCCTGATAAGCAGCAAACCGCGACCGTAAACAATGATAACAACTCCTATGGGCATATCCCGGGAGCCACGTTTACCGAGTCCTACGCCTTTAGTTTTTTTTTTTTCTTCAGATGTGGTCACTACGAGTGCTACTATAATGCAACCCCTCACCAAGGGATCACACGTGACCACGTGTAGCAATTGGGGTAGGGTGTAAACGTGTAAGGGTGACCCAGGCCTCCTAGTCGGGACGCTATCCACGGCGCTGTATTCCGGAGCCCGTACACTAAGACTCCAATATCAAAAGGAGTGTGCACTTGGTTTCCCCCATCCCGGGGTACTGTACCATAACCTACTAAAAGTAGCCGGATTCGTTAAGGGTTTGAGAAAAGAAAAAAGGTCTCGAAACGGATGGCTTGACACCATCTGACCGAGACAGTTTGAGGCATCCAAGGACGGTCAAACCCCACAAAAAAGTGGTACTCTGTTACGTAGAGTCCCCGTACGCAACTAATGTTCCCGAAGGAATCCCAAGGTCTAAAAGACAGTCGCATGAAGCTTGGTACTCTGTAATGTAGAGTCCACGGTAAGCAACTCTAAAACTCCCCAAAAAGGAAGTCCCAACACGAGATACAGTTATAGCCGAGCGGGCCTGGCCTCTGAACATAGCAGAGTATGCTGCGACTCCAAGTTCAATTGAACTCCAGGGCACTGACAGTCGGTTGCTTTACGATTTGGTACTCTGCCTCGTGAGAGTGGGCGTGACAATTCTTAGCTTCGGCGTTGCCCGAGGACAGACGCTTACTAATCCGGAGAACCACGAAGAGGTGATTGTCAATTCCTCCAGGCTGTTCAGAATAAACTGGACCAGCGATTGCCTGGCACAGGTAAGCGAAAATAAAGATGGAGAGACCGTAGATGGCCTGGTTGCCAGTCGTGAAGTTCTGCATCTTGCCACGCTTGCCCTTCTTCATGCCGTTTGTGCTCGAGTGTACCACAATGGTGATGACAAAGTACAACACCATCGTAACACCAACAGCCGAAACGTAGCGGAGACTGTTGATGCGCTTTGGGATGACGATGGGGACCATCAGCACAAGCCAGATGAGCGAGGTGATCAGGCGATTGCCGCTGGTGGAGAGAAGGTAGTCAGGTGTGCCGGGTGCCTTGTGGAGGATCGGCGTGATGAGGCTGCTGACCGCGCTGATGTACGCCACGGCCGTTCCGAAACACGAGAGCCACAGCACAAAGCCCACGAAGTAGTCCCACCCACGGCCGAACAGCACACGCGCCAGCTCCTCGAACGTGTACAACCCTGTCTTCTCCATTGCGTAGCCCATCAGCGTCATCGTGTACACCGTCACCGTGGTGATCACCACGAGGTAGATGATGGACATGACGATGCCAGACATCGCAAAAGACGAGGGCATGGAGATGATGCCGCCGCCGAGGGTCACAGAGCCGAGGCTGAAGCAGTTGGACACGATTCCACCGTACGGGATGAGCCACCCAGTGAAGCGCTGAAATACATTCTTTTCCTTGGTCTCTCCCTCCTGAAGATCCGTGCCGTTGCGGGGGCTTTTCTCATCGAAAGAGCCAGCAGGCGTATGCTCCTTCACTGTCCCGTAGGGGTGGTTGTCGACCGTGTTATCGCTGTTGACACTTCCGGTGGGGATGGCGTCCTGCAGGTAGTTTCCATCCACCTGACCGTTCGCGGGCTCGTTGATCTTGCTCATCGCACTGTGTGTATGTTTTATTTGTTTTCTTCTCGCGCGCAGTCTACACTGGCAAAAAAAAGAAAAGACAAAACGAAGCCTGTTGAAGAGAAGAGGATCTGGTATCAAGAAAGCAATTGAAAGTGAATGAAGAGTAAGTAAAGCGGGTATAAATTTATTAAAAAAGGGTTCTACTTGGTGCGTGTTTTTCGCGGACTTCTGCCACTCAACGGTGAAATGAAACGTGCGTTGAGAGAAAGGCCGAAGCAGAAAAACAGGTCAAGAAGGAGACTTACAGCGTAGAGAGACAATTCAAGATATGATAATAAAAAGAAAAGATGCTCAGAAAGAGAGAAACAAACAAACGAAAAAAAGAAAAACTTTAGAAAAGAAAAGAATTGTTAGAAAGGGAATTTTAATAATCTGTGTGTGTGTGTGTGTGTTATGGGGGTTGTTTTGTGTTAACAGAAGAATCGGACAAGTTGAAAGAAGAGGTAAAGCAAGAAAAAAAAAAGATAATAGGACACAGTTGGAGGGAAAGCAGAGATAGTCAGAGACGGTTTATGAGAAAGTACATGCTCAGCATATATGTTTGAACACATAACTATGCAGAATTGCTTCCACCACGTGAAAGAGACGCGGAAAATTCTCAATAATACACACCCACGAGCATGCTGCCCAAAGCAAATGCATTTTTCTTTGATTCCTAGCGAGCTAATATCAACATGTGTGACGTACTGATGGCAAACGTTTCAGTCGGCTTTCGACAAAAAAAAGAAGACAGCCACTTAAGGATTCAGTGCATGACACTCTTCTGTTTTAGCTGTGTGAAAGTTGTTTGAATGATAAACATCGACGGTTCGCAAATGAGACTACATACATCAATAACACAGACAAAAAAAAGCAGACTGAGAAGAATAGTAAACTCATCAAATAAGGGCCTGTACATGGGCACTTTTGTGATACAATCGAGCAGTTTTCCACTAGCGAGAAGCCACAAAGATCTGCAAAAAGGGCAACCAGCACGGAAACGGACGCCACTTGAAAAAACAAAAAAGGGAAACGAAGAGGAACCGAAAGAATGATGAATATGAGCAGATAAATCCGTAATGCGAAATAGTTGACAATTGCTGTTGTGCCTCATATCATAACAAAGTTTCTTACCTCTTCCTGCACTTTTTATTATGATTTCTCTCTTCATTTACCTTCAACTCACGAATTGGTCTTGTCCATCGGCTTGTACGGGTATCGGCTGGCGCGCGCTGCGAACTCCTCGTTGCGTCGGCGATCAGCTGCGAACTTGTCCGCCCTGTACGTGGGCTGGGCTCGCTCCAACCGCTCGAGCATCTTTGCATTCTCCTCTGCGATCCGCGCCTGCTTCTGACTGCGTGTGCGCTGCGAGCTGACGGCCTTGTTGTGGTCCCGCCACGGCTCGCTGGTGTCGACGCCGCCTTTGGTGTTCATAATGGTCACCATCTTCTCCACCAGCTTTTGATTGTCGCGGTTGATTTGGTGATCGCGTATTGGGTTTTGGTGCATCGTGCCAGGCTTTCGGGCGTAAGCGCAGCTATCGGGTGTGCTGTTGTCAATGCGGCTGTGCTGGTTTGCCACGCGCTCGCGGTGTTGCCAGTACTGTCGCTCGCGCTCCCTCTCTACACCACTCATGACTCCGCTCTTTTTAGGTTCCATGTTTAGTAAAATCTTCAAATACGCTTTCCTGCGTTGTTGAGATACTCCGGCTTCTTCCTCTGCTTGAGGAAAAGAAGAGTAAAGTAGCAGAATCGTTCTTATTTTTATTTTTTTATTTCTACTATTCGAGCACTTTGAGATCGAGCTGCCACACTCTCTTATAGTGTTGCGTGCAGGCGTAACCGCAACGATATTGGCGAAACATCACATGTGTATGTGTGTGTGTGTGTGTGTGTGTGCGTGTGTGTATGTAGACACAATAAAGAGCGGTGTAGAGTATTGTGTTAAGGGAAGGAGAAGAGAGGATGTAATAGGCGTTTGGAAAAAGGACAATGAAAGCGTTTCGCCTCAGCATAGAAATAGAAAAAATTCAACACCATGAATCAAGCAGTTACACTTTTGATTCCTCCGCTCCTCTTAGCTTAGCCCCACAGGATGTGCGGGCAGCAACCAAGCGAAGGACACATAGAATTCCGGCTAAGAGGGCTGCGAGATAGGCGCACCATATTTACTTACGACTACAGAACGAAAAGTTCAAATCGCACAACACCTCAACGCTCTGAGTACGATCTCAGAAAAACAGAAAAAAACTACTTTTCACGCCTTGCCTTGCACAGTACAAACTCGCTGTTTCTTGCATTATTTGAGGACTACAAATGGTATTCCTAAAACGAAAAAATAAGTCAAAGACTCCTAGGAGAACATTTAAATAAAAAAAACGTATGGTAAGTAAAATTTTTCCAGTTTATGTTTTCAGCGAAGGAAAGAAACGCGACCTTATTCAGATATCGCAGGATCAAATACATTCTGTTTCAGCTTCCATAAAAATAAAAGAAAGAATAAAAGGTAAAGAAAAGAAAACGGAGCGTAGCCATGTGAGGCGAGAAAGATCGATACCTTGGTGAGGCACGAAAAGCACGGTGCACTCTTTTATAATCACATGGTGCAAAGGCCTAAAAAAAAAAAAAAAAATTTGAATAATAAGGTTCCAGAGGAGAGAAAACAATTACACATGTAAAAAATATATATACATATATATCGGAATAGTGTAAACAAGTACTCAGTATATATGTATACTAAGCAATCCATATCTGAAGTTGTTCAGACACTCTGTGGTTCATTGATTCCTAGTAGAAACACACTTCTCGCGACACGCAGAAGCAAAGGGTACCGTTTAAAGGTACCATCAACATTTCAGTAGCAAAACAAAAAAAATCCGAACAGAGTGTTCCAAACAAAAAGGAGAGCCCCGTATCCTGCGTTGTCATTGCTGACCTCCGTGCAAATCCGATATCTTATTCAAAAACGCCATCGCTGACCGTAGTTCTGGATCAAAGCGACACGCAAGAAAAGAGAAACACAAAAAGCACTAGAGGCCGAAATTTGCGTACATGCTAATGACAATCGCGAGGACACAACTTTACAAAAAAAAAATAAAAGAAAAATAGATGAGATGATGTTAGCATTTTGTAGAAAAGAGGCATGATTAAAAGAGAAAAATATTGTAAAACATGTTTTTATTTTTTGATAAGCGCTAAAAGTACACAAGTTAGCCCTCGTGGAAGCCCGTCGTGGTCTCCACCACTATATTCGTGAAACCTTTGGTAGACGACGTAACACAACAAAGGAACGAGCACTTTCTGATAGCCCCTCTCCTTCACAGAACAAGGCAGAAGCACGCACGGAATCAGAGAAAGAAAAAAAAGAAAACGAGGGACCAGTAGCAGTCGTCTGCGTTCACATCATCATTGCGAATTAGAGGCATGCCCGCCATACACATCCCCTTAAAAGAGTGAAGCATCATCCATCTGCTCAAACAGCTTCTGTACCGCCGCAGACATCGGTGTCGGGGAGCCGTACATGTCAATTGTGAGCTGGTACGTGGCCTTGCTCAGCTCCAGCATGCGCTGTTTCTTCCCCAAACTCTTTAGCACCTCAGCGGTGATCACGCTCAAGAGAAAGAGCGACGTTGCCCCCTCCTCTAACCCAACGCAGGTGAAGAAGCTGGCATCCTTCATCGTGGCATCAGGAGGCACACAACACTTCTTCATCAGAAAGGCACTGTCCCCCGACTTCACGGAGCGCCGTTCGGAGCGATCGAAGTGAGTCCCTCGTCGAATGCTAGCGTACCATTCATAGCTGCGATCAATAGGGGTCATGAGTTTGACCTCTCGACGCTGACTTCCCTTGAACTCCATCTCCAATGCAACAGCGGCGGTCTTTGTAGGGTCAACGAGAGGCAGCGTCCACACGGGAAACCGCATGGCCGTGCGTAGGAACACCAGCTGCTGGGCGGCCAAGTTGGCGGGCCCGCGTCGGAGAAACTTCTCCTCAAGGTTCTTTGTCGACTTCTGAAAGCCCCTGCTGTATCCACGTTTTACTGAAGTATTGGTCGTGCTATCCTCGTAGAGTCGGCACTCGTGCGAACACTCACGTAACAGCGTCACAAATCGCTTCATCAGGGTGGCAGTGTACATATGCGCGTTTGCGTCTGCTGCCGCTAGGAGATCGCGCTCCAGTAGTTCGCAGCACCGGAAAGACATCTCCTGCACACCTTTGCGCATGGCAGGCGACATCGGGCTGTCGTCCCATTCGACGAGTCGCAGGGCAGACATTACATAATTCACCATGTTCACGGCAAAGAAGTACTTCAGCGATTGCCAGAACACGCACACGCGATCGTCATGATCGGGGCTGTCCGCTAACCCCTTTCGACTTCGGTCCTCTGAGTCCACCCTCACCTCAGAGTGGACGCTGAAACTCTTCTTTCGGTTCAACTCCGTCTTGAAGGCTGAGCTCTCCCACTGCGAATCCATTGCGCGCTTCGCATAGATCTGGAAGAGGTCCACGTCGTCGCCGCCTTCCTCCGTGCTGCGCGCCGCAAAGTGGCTTTGCAGCACCGTCAGCAGAGCCTGCAGACGCACAGCGGTGTACGCGTTGTACAGCATGCTCAGTCGGCACGACATCTCACGGGATTCACCCGTCGAGGCAGCCGCCTTGAGCTGGTAGATGCGGCTCATGTCGCTCAGCATGCGCACGTAGTCCTGCAGGTCCACCAGCCGCTGGTCCACCGGGAGCACGAGGGTGGGGACGATCTCCGACTCCGAGGGTGGCGACGGCAAATCGTTCACCAAAGGATTTTCATTGCAGTGCGGCGGCGAAGGTGCACGGCTGTCCGGTACACCGCTCTCATGGGTGTTTTTGGCGCCGTGGTCGCTGTCACGGAACACGGTGGTGCCCACATCTTCGGCTGTGTTGAGGATAGTGGGCAGGGTTTCGTTGCTTGGGGCAAATGCATCACTAGGACGCTTTGACTGCTCGGCAGGCAAGCTGCCGTTGTCGATAGTCACCTCCATCAGGTTCGTCCAGAAGGCGTGGCCGGGATGGCACGTCATGGCCTGGTTGAAATAGATCTCTGCCGTGGCATAACTGCCGACTTCCACGGCCGTGCAGCCATCGTAGAAGCGCCGGGGGTGGCTCAAGCCTAGGTCCCTCTCTTTCGTCTGCGTGTTGCCCATGGGGATGGTAATGGTAAGGGTGCAAGACAGAAAAAGACTGAGAGAGAGCGAGACAGAGAGGAGGTGTGGTGCACAAAGAGAGAGTAAAGAAAACGTGTTTGCCTGCTATCGTGGCTTTCTTTCTTCTTATGAAGCTTGAGGTGCGGGTCGGTGATATGGGTTTGAAAATGAGTGCAAAGAACGAAAGGTGAGGTGCAGAGAGTAGAGGAGAGGAGGCATGAAAACGGAAAGGGGGTCGCCGCGAGCCATAAACAGTTCCATTACGGCCATGAAACGCTGATGCGACAGGGCGTGGAAGTATCGGAGGGAAAAAAACGCAGGTGGCAACGAGACGATTTCATCGCACGCCTTTATGGCGACTCGTGAAACGGCAGTCTTGGGGGAAGTTCTCCGGCGCACGTTCTGTTAATACACCGCGCTTCATGGCCCAGGGCAGAAGTCACCGCATTACAATGTGTCCAATTGTGCTTCCATGGGCGTGAAACGGAAAAAGGAGATGCTAGAGCTACTTTCAAACATAAAACTATTGGTCAGTAACAGAATGAGGCCTGAATTCGGAGAAGCATTAAAAAAAAAAGGAAAAAAAAAGGAAAAGTCATGTGTATAGGAAAAAGAAGAACAATTTATACATGAACAACGAATCAAATTATTGCATGAGAATCGTATCTATACATACTTGAAGGAATAAAGAGGTTTTTAAACGCGGGTAGATATAAAGCAAGAATCAACAAAAAGTTCCAATGAGGGGTTTTTACCGCTCTTATTATGAATATATATATAAGTGTGAAAGTGAACTTGCTGAAAGAGGCGAAAAAAAAAAAAGAAGAAGAACGCTGCACTTCATTGTAAGCGAAAGTTTAAAAGAAATAACAAAATTGTAGTTGAAGCAGCTGCGCGAGGTGGACAACAGAAAAGCAAGAAAAGCACAACCTTCACGCAGGTGTCCCTGTGAAACACCGGCTACAAGTGTCGGGTTTTTTCTTTTTTCGTCAGTGCAGATTAGGTTTTATACCTCACACGTGATTCTTTTATACACACGCCAGCACTAGACTAGAAGCCATCAAACGAGAGAACATATAAATATATAAGAGACGTCTTGGCATAAATGTCTTAAAGAAACAATGATATACACAAACGTACTGAGGGGGAAAAAAAAGCTTATAAAGAGCACAGACTGTTCTACCTCCATACAGGCCACCGGCGAGAAGAGGATAGCATTCGCATTCAAGTCCTTTTTTTTTTGCGGAGAGAGGAAAAATGGCTGCAGACCACGGAGTGAAAAGGCAGCCACACAGCTACAACACAGCTTCTTCGTGGAGCTCATCAAATGCGGTCTTCACAGCTTCCGATAGGGCCGATGGGCTGCCATAGACATCCAACGCAAATTGATTGGTGGCAGCCGCCAGCTCCTGCGCGCGCTCAGCGTTTCCAAAGGCGTGCAGAACGACGACTCGCGCAACAGCCAAAGGAAACAAGGTGCACCCGAGCTCCTCCAGCCCAACACAGGTGAAGAAGCTGGCATCCTTCATCGTGGCACCAGGAGGCACACAACACTTCTTCATCAGAAAGGCACTGTCACCCGGCTTCGCGGAGCGCCGTTCGGACTGGTTGTTCTCCGCGAGGCTCACGTACCATCCAAAGGGGCGATCCACAGGTGTCATGAGCTTCACCGCGCGGTGGTGGCTGCCGTTGAACTCCACCTCCAACTTTACCGCCACCATCTTTGTTTCGTCGAGAAGAGGCAGCGTCATCACAGGAAACCCCATCGCAATGCGTACGAAGATGAGCTGCTGGGTGGCCAGGTTGGCGGGTCCAAGGCGAAGAAACTTCACCTCACGTTCCTTCGCGGTGCGCGGGGCCTGCTTACCACGGCCGTGGCGCTCGAACCCCGCCGTCTCCTCCTTCGCGCGGCAGTCCTTTGTGCAGTCGCTGAGCAAGGCGACAAACTCCTTCATCAGGGCGGCCATGTACATCTGCGAGTTCGCCTTCGCCGTCATGGAGAGATCATGCTCGACCACCTCAAAGCTCCTCAGCGCCATGTCCAGTACCGCCCTCTGCGTGGCAGGCGACATAGCGCTCTCCGCAGCACGTAGGAGCCGTAGAGCCGAACTGACATACGAGACAACGTTCACCAGGAAGTAGAGCTGCACAAATTGCCAAAACATGCACAGGTCTTCGTCGCACGAATGTCCATCGCTTTTTCCAGACCGCCCGGTGTCCTGGAAGTCCATGTGCACCTCGGCATCCCCGACGGTGCTCTTCATCCGGCTCAATTCCGTCTTGAAGGCTGAGCTCTCCCACTGCGAGTTCATTGCGCGCTTCGCATAGATCTGGAAGGGGTCCACGTCGTCGCCGCCTTCCTCCGTGCTGTGCGCCGCAAAGTGGCTTTGCAGCACCGTCAGCAGAGCCTGCAGACGCACAGCGGTGTACGCGTTGTACAGCATGCTCAGGCGGCACGACATCTCACGGGTTTCACCCGTCGAGGCAGCCGCCTTGAGCCGGTAGATGCGGCTCATGTCGCTCAGCATGCGCACGTAGTCCTGCACGTCCACCAGCTGCTGGTCCACCGGGAGCACGAGGGTGGGGACGCCCTCCGACTCTGAGGGTGGCGACGGCAAATCGTTCACCGAAAGATTTTCATTGCAGTGCGGCGGCGGCGGAGTTGCACGGTTGTCCGGTACGCCGCTCTCACCATTCTCGTCGTCGTCGTTGTTGTGCTTGGAGCCGCCATCGCCGTCCTGAAACACGGTCGTCTTTCCAAGCTCCGTCTCTGTCTTAAGCACGCTTGGGAGGGTGCCGGGGCTGTGTGGAGGCAGACCGCTGACAGGATTTGGAGGACTCGCAGCTTCGGCTTGTGCGCTCTTCTTTACAATAGCCACCTCCATCAGGTTCGCCCAGAAGGCGTGGCCGGGATGACGAGCCATGGCCTGGTTGAAGTAGGTTTCCGAGATGGTATAGCATCCCTCTTGCACGGCCGTGCAGCCATCGTAGAAGCGCCGGGGGTGGCCCAAGCCCAAATCGCTCTCTTTCGTCTGCTTGTTGCCCATGGGGATGATAATGGTACTGGTGGAGAGTCGACACAGCGAGAGAGAGTGAAAGAGAAAAGTTGTGGTGTACACGGAGGGCGTTTGTGAAACGTATCAGTTTGAGAAAGCAGCCTCTATTTATTCTTTATTTTTAGCTGAAGGTGTGGTAGAGAGGAGAGCGGAAGAGGATGGGACAAGAAGTGTGCTAGAAGGAGTGACGCATAGCATGAGAAACACAGAGGGCATGCCAAGGAAACGAAGCTTGACTACGGCAAAGTACCTCTACTACCGAGCAGCAGGAGTAGTCGTAACACGGGTTTCGAGGTGCACGAGAGAGAGCCCTACAGAGAAGAAACACAGGTTTTGCGAATGCCGCCTCCTGTACAGTGATTTGTGACGCCCTCCGCTCAATCTCCAGTGTCCAGTAGCGCAAGGTCAGGCTTGCAATTCGATCGTTATCGATATGCAGGAGAAATGGGGGTCAGTAAGGTTTCCGATTACTTTTTTCTTTTTTTTTTTTCTTTTTGAGATGCCAGCTCTCGAATCGGACTAAAGCCAAAAACGAAAAAAAGAAATTTGTGTGTATAAGAAGAAGAGAGGGAGCACAAAAAGAACAAGACATAAGGGAGAAAGACACTTGTGCTTCAAGAGACTACGAACAGAAACTAGGAAGCAGACGCTTCAATGCGTATAGAGCGTGAAATAGATTGTGTTAGGATTCCGCATATCGATGGACAGCATTAGATAGAGTTCCAATGGAAAGGGGAGTAAAAAAATTAAATTAAAAACAAAATAACAAGCAAAGCACACGCACACACATGACCTCAGGGCATCTAGGCTAAGAGCTGCGTGAAGAGGCGTCGGTGATTGGGGTAATTCGCTGTCTGGAAAAAAACAAAAAGGATTGTCGCCCTTAGGGTAATATAGATGGCTGCTTTCTTTCTTTCCCAATTACCCCGGAGAAACACACCTTCCCGGGAAAGAGCAAAATTTTGTTTCCAAAGTGAGTCACAAATGGCAGACAGTGCTCTGATTTACGTGAAAGCAGAGGGTAAATCTGCACGCGATCTTAACACAGGCAGTATCTAGAACAGCCCCTTCACTTCGTCTGGGGAAAAAGCATCAGTAAAAAAGACAAGAGGAAAGCTTCCACTTGAAGCTCAAAAAACATGTGTATATAAGATGTAAAACAAAGTAAAGACAAGTGCATGAATCAGAAGAACTAAAGAAAAGAAAAAAAGGATATACATAGGGCCGGGGAATATCGCTTTTTAATATTATTAACTTCTCTTGTGGGACATCTTGCACTCTATAGCTGTTATTGTAAAAAAGTGGGTTGGTGCGACGTAGGCAGGAGAAATGCTAGCGTCTCTCGATGAAAGACGTTGGGTCAACAAAGGCAGCTATTAGCAAGTACAAATATATATGTATGTGTCACAAAACTAAAGACGTATACCCAAAATGATAATAAATGGGTGTCAAAAGGAAGCCGTTTCCCAAAGAAATAGTAAACCCTTCACCGGTGAGCAATGCTTCGCGTGCAGTCGGTGGTTCTTTTTTTTTTTTTTTTTTTGGGGGAGAGGGGGATAAAATCATAAACGACACAATAGCTACATTGGAGATTAAAACAAAAAAGGATGAAAACAGTAAATGTATTTCACGTGTATCGGGAGTGCACAAGGTTGCGCAGATGACACGTGAAAGTGACTGTGCGCGTCTCTGTGGTGTGGTGCACAGGAGAGCAGCATCGACTGGTTGCACTACCAAGTCCAGCTGAGAGGAATAGAAAAAACAAAACAAAAATTAGAAGGGGTAGATGGCGTGCTTTCGTGCTATCGGCAATGTATGCGAGGTCGGCCTGGCACCTAAGCATCCCAATCACTATTCTCATTCCTTTTGTTGTAAACCCATAAGCACAGAAAAAGCAAACAAAACACCTCACAATAAAGGGGAGGGGAATCGCAGTTCCATTCTTCATACTTGAAGTCTACATGGATGCTCCAAGGAACTTCTTGAACAGCTCGTTCAGCGCGTAGCACATGTCCGAGTCGCCTCCGTAGGTGGTCAGGACCAGATCGGTGGCCTTCAGCATCATCTTCGGCGTCTCCTCGGTGCGATTCATCTGCCGAAGAAGCGTCGCCACAAGGAACATCACCGCATAGGACATGAGCAGCACCTCCTCACCCATCAGCATACGAAACGCGAGGCGGTCTGAGATGTCCAGCGGCATTGCAATCTTGTTGACACGCAGGAAGAAGTCGGACTTCCCCGCATACAGCGGGGTGGCATTTAGATCACGCAGCTGCCAATCGATGTAGTGGTACACGCTGTGGTTGATCGGGTGGAGGGAGCGTGGAATGCGTGTGACCACGCCGCAAGAAAGATCCGCCCGGAAGCGGACATGCGCAATGCTCATCGTGTGCAGCAGCGGCGCTACCCCCAGCTTCAGCGTCCTGGCATTGCGCAAGAAATTGAGATGATCACCGTTGTACGCTGCGGCGTCGGAGCCGAAGGACATGAGGCCAACGGTTTGGTTCGTGGACTTGCCATCGCCCTTGCTGGCTAGTGCCGGTGCTTCATTGGACTCGTTGTAGCCCTCCGTGCCCATGCCCACTGCGAGCATCGAGGCACGCATCTGGGCAAGATGGGCCTCAAAGATGGACGCGGTGGTGAGGTTCTTATACACGGAGGCGACGTTGCGGAGGACGGACAGGATGAGGTCCACGCAATCCCACGCCATGGACATGATCCGCTTTCGCTCCAGCTCGCCATCGGAGGTGGTCGGGATCAGCGTGGCGCACATCAGCGCCGCGTTGGCGAAGGAGAAGACGGAGCTGATCCAGGTCGTCACACACTTCTCCTTGAGGGACAGAATTTTAATGAGCAGCTCCGGCGGAGGAGGGTTGGTCGGGCTGAATTGCGGCTTCCCCACCTCCGACTGCTCCGCGATCGTGTCGCCTGGTAACACCACGTGGGTTGAGCGATGACTCCTCCGCGGCGAGAGATCTACGGGCACGTTGCCCGCCATCATGCTGCTCATCGACTGGGTACTGCGCCGTGGCGCCGGCTCAGCGGCTGCCTCGTTGGCCTCTGCAAGAGCATCCGCGGCGACCCGTGCCTCGGTGCACTCGGCCAGCATCACATGCAACATGAGCATGCCCGCCTGCATGCGCATCGCGAGGTAGCCGCTGTACATCATGCCCACGCGCCGCACCATGTCCGCCTCGGGATGCGCGCCGAGGGAGACGCTCTTGTAGTAGTAATTCAGCGCGATGTCCGCCACCAGCCGGGCAAAGTCGTGCAACTCCACAAACTTGTTGTCGAGGGGGAGAAGAATCTCCTTGATGAGCGCTGGGGCGACGGAGGTGGTGGGTGCGGCGTCGTTGCCGGATCGCTCCGCATCGTCGTAGGTGCTGAAGTGCTTGCGTCGAGGTGGTTGGGCGGAGCTGAGGACCTCATCCCAGAACTCACGTCCCGGGTGGCGCTGCAGGGCCTGGTGGAAGAAGGTCTCCGAGAGGGTGTAGCGACCAGCGCCAAGCGCGGTCACACCCTTGTAAAAGAGGGGGTGGTGTCCATCGCCTGGTGGAGGAAGCTCACTGGATCCTGTGAGGCCCATGATGCGCTGGAAAGTATAAAACGGGTCACACCCTCACAGTGGAAGAGGAAGACGAGCCTTGAAAGGGCGGAGTGGAAGGCGATGAAGTTGCTCCTTCCAGAAGAACAAAAACAACGCGTGCGTGAGGCAGCTGCTGCGTCTCAGAAGGATGTCCTATCGATATATATTTATAAATGCGTATTCGTATGTAGATGTATGCTTCAATCGCGAAAAGGCTCAGAGAGAGAGAGAGAGGGAGTGTAGGAAGGCAGACGCACTGCTAAGGTGTTAAAGCAGATGCTTAAAAGTGATTACCCAGCATACAAAGGGGAAAAGAAAAATTTGGGATATATAGAATAAACGAAACTGCTGAGATACACTGGGTTGCAAATCGGAGGGCGTTACAAAGAAAAAAAAATTGAGAAAGAATCGCCAGAGAGTCGAAAGACGCAGGAGGGAATAAAAGAGGAGTGAAGAGGGAAGGACAGAGCGGAGATATGGGAGGGGAGAGAGACTTTACGTGTTTACTTCGAGAATTAGAAAGCATAGTAACACCTCTTTGTTTTATTGCACATACGGTGCACCACATTCAAAGCTCAGTATTTTGTCAACAACGAATGCAACGCTTAGCACAGCACTGAAAAAAACCAAGAATCCATGAAGTGCTTCGGAAACAAACAAAACGCAGTGACCAGGAGCATGGTATGAGGTGGACAGCCCTAAGCGTCGTCTGGCGAAGCGATCGAATCGGCGGAAAAACAATCGCTGCCGTCAGTCTGTCTGTCCTCCTAAGCGGATGTATTTGGGGTGCAGAGGCAAACACCTAATTGGTATTTAGCGCTCCAACACCCTTTCCACTCTTTTCTCGATCTCTGAAAGGTGACACGGCAAGTTCAGCAACCGCAGTCACACACACACACAAAAAAAAACGAGAGCATGGGGGACGAATTGCTGCAAGTGATTCTCCGATTGCGTATACGAGTAATGTATTTTTTTTCAAGACATATACTATCAATAATTATATGAAAGCCGTTGTTACGTATCAAGCATTTGGGTTTCTTTTTTTACAACAGATTTTCGAATTCATGCCTGATGATAAGAGAGAAAGACGTTTAAGTACCTAGACGTTTAGAAACCAAACAAAAGGAAGCAACAAAAAGAGCGAACAAACAGCAGGCTAATGAGCTCACACTGCTTACCAGTTATACTTCTCAACTGACAAGAGAAGGCGTCATCTGCAGAGCCTGCAAACGAAGCCACCATACTCGCTCTTACAGGACACAATCATTATCATCCTCCATACGACTTGTCGAGCCACATTGTATTGATCGCTGCCCTTGCGCTTCTTGTGGGACGAGCAAAGCAGTAGCTGTTCTTTTTGTCACCCAGAGGTATCAGAACTTCGACCACGGGGTTTGATATCGAAAAGAAGAGCGAAAAAAAAAACAATCAAAAACAATCGAAAGCTAATTAAACAGAAAAAGGGTTTCTCTAGGCATCGTGTCACTTCAGGTATATCAAAACGGCTTATTTTTTCTTTAAAGAGACAAAAGTAAAAAGATATTAAACAAAAGAAAACAGCGTCTGCTTACGGGCACAGAGCAGTGTCTGCTACGGAATACTCACAAAAAGTACAAACGAAGGAAACAGCAATGCGCTTAGATGGGCTCCTCCGAAAACTTGCCGCCAGCGGGCTCGCTCTCCACGGCCGTCATCACCACGGAGCCGGGCAGGTGCAGCTCAGCGGGACGCTTGTACGCCACAAACAGAGCAACAATCACGCCGGCAACGGTGATGCCCAGGCACACCCACACAAGCGGGAACTCCGCCTTGTCAGCGGAGGCCAGCGACAGGCACGCAGCCAGGGCAACAATCAGCAGCTGGTAGGCAGACATGATGATGATAATGAGGGAGAGGCGAAATGCGAAGGATCGGATTCGACGGAAAGCGGGCACAGAGTGAAAAAGATGGTGGAGTTGGAAACTAGAGTGCGAGGGAGAGAGCTTATATCTTTGTGCAAGAATGAATTTCAGTACCAGCGAGAGAGAGCATCGGTGTGCCAGGATAGTCAACCCAGTACGATAAAAAGAGGTGAAGAAGAGGTTGATGGGAAAGTAAAGAATAGGAGACCCAACAGCACTGGAGAGGAGTAGATCATTGTTAAGCAAACGGGGTGCATGAATCACGTGTAGAAGCTCTCGCGGTTGCCCTGGTGCTAGGTATCAGAAGCACGGAGCCGCACGGCACGCCTGCTTGTGTGTTCCCCTTCTTCATAGCTTCGCATTCGACGGAAAGAAAAGATAGAGATAGAACGCACACGATTCAACTCTCTTACCAAATAGGCAAAACAAAGAAGAGACAAAAACCGCGCGACTCTGCCAGTTCATGATTGAGGTGTGCGCTCTACAGTAGGAAAACAGAGCGATGTAATACAGTGTCAATGTGTGACTCAAGAAACATCTCTTTTCAAATAATAGTTTTGGATTTCAATTTTTTATCTTTTTTACATGCATCGTCACCCTGCTTCGGGAGAGGAGGCATCGTTCAAGTGGAGAGCGCGCGCCGGAGCATTCCGCACACAAGAAAGAAGCGCTTTCATGCCTTGTCGTCAAGATCAGAGTCAGAAGAGCAACACGGCAAGAGCACTTGTAAAGAAAAAAAAAGAAAAAAAAGAAAAAAGAACGATTTCGACTACAAGAGGGAATGACGCTTCTGCCAGAATAGTTGTCGGAGACCCTAACGGGGAACACTACAGACTACTATCAGTTTCCCATCATCCTTTTTGTATTCTTTACTTGTTATTCTTGTTCTTCTTCTTTTTACAGCGAAACAAAACCTTTTCAGAAAGTAAATGTATATGTCGAGCTTTAGCGAATTCATTCGGGACTTTCTCCCGTCAAGACATCTTATAGGGTTCTACAACAGAAGGCGGCTTTTCAAGGATAGATCACAGCTGACCGAGGTCAGTACACATGCGCGCTCAGGCACATCTAAACGCAGAAAAGGTACCCAAGATGGGAGCAAATAGGGAGGGTGAAAAGAAAAAAGCGACGCAATCTTTGTTTGCAAAGAGAAGAAAAAAAAAAAAAAACAGCGAACGGTGTCGCGCCTTCGAAGAGATCAGAATACACACAAAACAATGAGCGCTTCTGTCCGATGAAGTTGACATTACTACGCCTCAATCGTACGTTGAGAACACTTTTCGAAGGTACAAAGAAAAATGTTTCCAGCCGGTGAGACATGTACGACCATGACACTTGCTGTTCCTCTTCTCCTTACCGAACTCCATTTCGCGAAGTTCGCCTTCGCAAAAAATCGAAAGTTGTTGCTTTTCTGTAGGTTTGCTTGTGGGTGTATTTTTCTGCAGTAGTGAAGTCCTTTGAAAAGAAAACGAAAAAGAATTTAGAGACATCGAGATCTTGAGATGTTATCACTAGGTCACTCGCGTCTCAGTCGAAAAGATAAAAAAACGTTCAGCATTGTTTCTCTTTGTGATTTAACCTTTTTCATTCATTCATGTAGCTTCTCCCACCTTTGGCTTCGAATCGAAACGACACCGGGTCTTTGGTGAGCGAATAGCACATCAGCACAGTGAAGAAGATTAACTTTAAACAGTCAGCACTATTAGGAACATAGTTAAGCCTATGATCAAGGAAAAAAAGAGAGGCATGCCTTTTGAACACTGTTTAAAAAAGCGCCGTGGGCCCAGCAATAAGTAGTGAAGGGGTTGTGGCCCCCTTTTTTGTCTGCCCTCCCGCCTCGACCTCTATCTGTCTCATTGTTTGTTCAAAGAGCAAAGTCATAAACTTCTTCAAAAGGACAAGAAAGGGAAACATACAGAACAAAAACTGGCACAACCTTCCCAGATCACTTAAGATCAAGAGTCAAGTTCTTAGATGGGCTCCTCCGAAAACTTGCCGCCAGCGGGCTCGCTCTCCACGGCCGTCATCACCACGGAGCCGGGCAGGTGCAGCTCAGCGGGACGCTTGTACGCCACAAACAGAGCAACAATCACGCCGGCAACGGTGATGCCCAGGCACACCCACACAAGCGGGAACTCCGCCTTGTCAGCGGAGGCCAGCGACAGGCACGCAGCCAGGGCAACAATCAGCAGCTGGTAGGCAGACATGATGATGATAATGAGGGAGAGAAGAGAAAAGTGAGCTGGGAGTTTCTTGAATAGTTCTTTGTTGAACAGCTAGAAGAAAGGCAGAGAGTTTTGCGGGAAGTTGGCAAGCGTAGTGGCACTCTACCAGTGCGATAATGAGAAAATAGCGTAGGAGCAAATTGAGAGGAGAAAAGGAAAGTAGCGAAAAACAAAGAAGCACTTAAGAACATCATAATGACGAATAGCTAGCTCTAGTACTGATTGCGCTCGGCGATTGTGAGGAAGCTCAATCAAGCGGAGCAACTTGAGATTATCCCGAAAGTTCTTTTGTATGTGTTTGAATTGTAGTAGCAGGAAGGCAATTAATATATGAAACACACGTAATCGCAGAAACAAAGGTGTAGTTGGCTTGCCGGCATGCGAAACACAACTGCTCCGCTTGTCAGCGTTCAATTTTTGAGTTCCGGCTCCAGATCTGCGCCATTTTTTTTTCCATATTTTGTGTATCATGTTTGGACGTTCTGTGAACGCGAACTGTGCAGATTTTATGTGTACACACTGTGAGGAGCCTCAGGACTTCGTTTGTCATTCGCATAAAAGCTCTGCGCACGAGTACATCTCTCTCATTCTCTCTCTCTCACATAAGGAAGCACAATCACACCCTCAGCTCTTATCGTTAATCATCTCAGCGTCTCAGCTTTCCACAACCTTGGAGCGTTGGCGCAACGAACCCTGACATTACCTCGGCCTCCTTCTCGCCGTCCCATTGCGACTAGGAGACACGACAGAACGAAGAAAGTCCTCGTCCGATGCAGAGAGACGCACCTCGCTCTCTTTAGGAGGGCAATGGGCCGCAGCCTGGACGTTGCCACGCCTTCCTGCGCCACTGGCTGCCACGACCTTTTTGTCCGCCGCGAGGCCGCCACACTGCGCCCCATCTCTTCTACCCTGCGCCACTTCATCAACGTCGCCACGTGTGCCGCCAGACGTGCTGGTTCCTTTCCCCTCCAACGCCTTGGAGAACTCCGTAAACAGTTGCTGCACCGTAGAGAAGCGCGGTGTCTCTATATCAACGGAGGGCGAGGCGGAAGCTGTGGCACTACATAGCTCATCCTCTTGCACAAGATTCGTCGCATCATCACTACCTGCCGCACCTTCCAAAGTCCTGAAGCGGAGCTGATACTTGGATAGGAAGCGCCGATTGTGGTAGCTGCGCTGCAGCTGCGCGTGAGGCTGCATCTCCAAGAAGCGGAAGAGGTCATCAACGTCTGCAGCATCCAGAGCGTCTTGCCCGTCGCAGTTCACCGGCTTTTCCAAACCATCGGGCACTCCTTTCGTTTTGCTACTGGAGACGCAAGGGGACGAGAGAGAGCCTCGCACCTTGAAGAGACAGACCTCAAAGTGCAGCAGATACGCCACCACCAGGCGCAGACGCACCATCTCGCTCAGAAGAAGCCACAGCTGCTCCTGTGTCGTGTGGGCTCTGTGCGGCACCGGTGTTCTGGCAGGCGTCTGCGTAACCTGTGCGAAGGGCGTAGGGGATAGAAAGACATCCGTGTGCGGCCGCTCTGCGAGGAAGCGAGTCAGGGCAGAATTGGAAGAAGAAAAGTGAAACCAGTGAGGTGAGCGTAAGGGCAGTACCGAGACGCCTCCCTTCGTTCTTGTGGGGCGTGAGGAGGAGTTTTCAGAAGTTGGCACAGCGGTGTAGTACATGTGCGGAGGGAAGCTGAAGAGTTCTTGTTTCACCTCGTTTAGCAGTACGCTGGTCGCTGTCGCATTCGCGTGCTGCCCACCACGCAGGCTAATCCATTGGGCCTCATCGCTGCCTTCGCCTTTCCCCGCCAACGAGGCGAGGTCGTGGAGAATGTCACGGTGATAGCGCTGGGCGGCTGTCCAGAGATGCTGGCGGAGGTCGGCTTGAATGCACGAGTGCCGCAGCACGGCGCAGAGAAGGCGCGCAGCCTCCGCACGATTCCACTGCTCACTGGCCACGTCCACAAGACTCAGCCGAGGACACTCGGTGAAGCGAAACGCCACTGTGTGAGTCGGCGTGCGGCCTTTCGGGTACACATGTGGACCACCGCGCCAGGCATGCCGCACTGCATGCTCGGCCACGCGCGAGAGAAGCGAAAAGGGGTAGCGGGTGAGGAGTGCTGGAGTGGCTGCGTACCCAGGCGCGGTGGTAATGAGATAAGTGGAGGAGTTAGTGCGAGACTGGACAACTACAGGCCCCTCCCACAAGTGGCGCCGTGTCATTGTGTGGCGCTCAATCTCTCGGGTGAGTTGCCACAGAGACGGCCAGTGGGGCGGAACTATCGCTTCACTTCGCAACGGAGGTGAAGACGAGGGTTGTGAAATCTTGCGTGGCGCATCCGAGGACACTGGCTGTGCGGGTGGCGGTGCAGCCGCTTGTGACTTGACACCAGTCGCGAAGAGAAAGTCGTCGCTTGACAATCCTCGGAGCGGTCGGCGGCCTTTCGCAACTGCAGGACGGCCAATGATGGTGGCGTAGGAGAACGGGTACACACCGAGTCCTTTGAGAAAGGCGTCCTGTGCGGCGTGAAACCCCTTGCGAAGCTCAGCGGCATCGCTCGGCGACAGCGTCTGAGTAAGAGCGGCGCATTCGTTGACATCCTCCGCTTTGGATGATGGTGGGACACCTGAGGAGGAGGAGGAGGAGGAAGAATGCGGCTCGACTCCGAGCCTCTTCAAGTAGTCTGCTGCCCACGACTGCGAGGAGGCAATGGAGAGAGAGAGCCCTCCTCTTCTCATCGGAAAGAGAAGGTCGTAGGTATTGAGATAAATGTGTAGACCAGATGAACGCAGGTTTTTTTTTGTTTGTTTGTTTGCCTGTTAACCATCGCTAAATCAGTTTGCGCGAGACAAAGAGAGGCATAATTACAAGACGAAAAATAGAAAGATTAGTCAGAAATACAGAAAGCAAACAAACAAAAAGAAGCAGGGATGCAAGCGTGTGAGGAAATAACTGCGAAGATTAGCTATCGTCATGGAGATCATTACTACTTTACATTGAGCAGGTGTCTTTTCTCGCACAGAACCACCACGTCAAACTCGTTGCACATTCCGTTGTACATTGGTACTTATGTTCATTTGAGATACTTTCACGGTTGAAACTAAAGCCCGGACGAGACAGCACCAAATGGGTTTGCTTTAGCTTAGATAGCAGAGATGCTCACCGATACTATTCGTAGAGATGCAATCTGAAGCATCTTAACAGAGTAGCTCATATGCTAGACCGCAGCCTTATCCATCTTCCCCGCACCTTTTGGTATTTAAAAGAAAACCTCCGTTGCAAAGATAAAAGAGCGTGCACGTTTACTCAGACAGATGGAATAAACTGATAAACGCGAGTACAAGTGTGAGGGATTACCAGTCGCGTCCACACACACACACACACACACACACATACACACACACATGCACACATACAGACAAACCCGTTACACAACAGGGGATGAGAACCATCGTATATTCTTATATGATGCCTTCGTCTAAAAGTACCTGAAATCTACTCCTTAAGGAGTACACACACACATCCTCCTCGGATGCAACCTTCCACGAAGTAAAGCCGCTGAAGCAGAATTCACGATGAGACTTCCCCTAGACGACTAGCTGCTGCGCGTTCAGTGAAAAAAGAAAGATCCATGTCACACAAACCCGCAGCTCTTCCATATAACAATTTACTTAGTTCATTGTTCCGGCTTTGCAAAGCCGAAGCGATATGAAAGAAAAAGAAAATGAAAAAGGGCGTTGGAGAATACTCTATGGGATAAAAGGAAAACCCAAGGACACGTACCACCGTACACGAAATGGGCCTACAGGAAACACTAGCAACGGGAAAGAAGACGAGCGTGCTCGGGTATCTCTATCTTCGTCTCATCGTGCTCTCCAACAATCAGACTTGAAAAAAAAAGGAATGTTCAGCCTACAAATGAGTGCAGAGGTTTACTTGCGAAGAAAGCGCAGGGTCATGCGCGTGAGCTTCGCAATCGCCTTCAGTGTCGTCTCCGCGTTGGAGGCTGATTTGCCGTTGACCTCAGCGATAAACCACGTCGTCGGTTCTTTCTTAAATTCTGCGAGAAACGGATGGGCCCTGACAGCGGTAGCCTTGGCGGGGGGAAGACTCATCAGTCGCAACGGCAGCTTCTGTGGTGCCTCAGAAGTGTCGGCAATGCGGCCAATGGGCAGTCCCCACGGCATGTCCGTGGAAGGACGCTCCAGCACCATCTCCGCATCAGTCAAGCGCAGCAGCTGCACCTTATTGTCAAAGACGCACGCCGCCTCTGCTTCCGTGTTGGGGCCACCTTCAGCTTCTGTATCCGCTGCCGCACCCGCAACACCAGTAGCAGCATTATCAGAAGCGGCTTTCTTACCTTTCGGCTTTTCGTTCGCAAACGCAGCCAGGATATCTTGCACCGCCTTGTCTGCCAGATCAATGGAACCGTCTGTGGGTGCCTCAGACACCACCGCACTCTTTCGCGGACGGCCGCGCTTTCGCTTTGCTTCCGTCCCTGCCACAGCAGCCTGACCTGCCGCGGCGGCCGGCGAGGGGGTTTCCATGACGGCATCCACCAAAGGCGTTTCCATCGCGACCGCAGGTTCGACCTCGGCACTACCTGTAGCAGCGGAGGCAGCAGCACTACCATCTGAGTGACTCTGGAGAAACTTGGCTACGGCGGCTTCCATCTTGGCATCATCCACGCCGTCCGCGCTGCCGCGCGTCACCCTCGGTGTCTGGGCCGCCGTCCCTGTTGCCGGTCTCTCCCCTGCCAACGAAGAAGAAGACTGTGAAGAATGCGCAACACCTTTAGATGTGGCCGACGCGGTAACGCCTCCGCGAGACGCTGCCCGCTTGCCATCGGCATAGAAGGGCATCACCAGCAGCTCCAACACCACCGTCTCCGCCGCCTCAGTCAAGAGCACCACCTGCTGAGGATGCAGCGCCTCCACTCCGTTCACGGCCAGCAGGCGCAGATGCTTGCCGTAGTCGCGCACAAACGTCTTTGCCGCCTCGGAGAGAATGCGGGCCGGTGGGTGGTGCCAGTAGAGGCGCTCGTCGACGGTGAAGCCCCACTCCGCGCTGGTGCTCTGGCGGCGCAGAACGAGGGTCACGCGTTGGCCCGAGGTGCCCTCGCCACCCTGCGGGGGAGCCACAAATGCCACCTCCGTTGGCAACGTGCGCGCTGCCGCCTTGAAAGCGCTCGACTGCAACGTCAACTGTACGTTCTTGCGCGTTGCCGTGACCGACTGCAGCACCTCCACCACTCTCTGCGCGTGCGCTGCGTAGTTGCCTTGGCGCACGGGTGGGATGACGTGATCGTTGATTTTGGTGATCTGAGCACCTTGGAGGGTGGCCTGAAGGAGGCGGTGCAGCTGCTTGGCCTTCTCAAACACGCGCAGGCTGACATCAATGTCCACGAGACAGCCCTGCTCATTCAGCAGCAGGCCCCAAGCGGTCTGCGGGGTGGGGCGGTGGAGGTCCACGACGACGGTGCCGCGCTGCTCGTCCACGGAGAGCCGTTTCACCTGTGTGTAGGACATCACCGCACCCTTCATGGTGGACTCCAGCACCAGCACCCAATCACACAGTTGATAGAAGTACTGCAAGAAGACCGGCACCAGGCGCTCCGCCGCTAACGCAGCCGCGTCATCGGCGGCATTCACGCCGCTCGCGGCCTTTGTGATGGGCAGCGTCAAGACGATGTTGTTGTAGATGATCATGAAGTCCTCCAGTAGCGTCTCTGTCACGACGAGGGCCGCCACGCTGCCCTCCGAGGCATGCGTGTCTTTCTTCCGCAGCTCCTCCTGAATGCGCCGGCGCAGCTGCAGCGCCACCAGCTCTATCCGCAGCTTCACGCTGACATAGGATACTGTGTAGAGGCCCTCCACAGCGGCCTCCAGTGGGATCTGCCGCGTGGATGCGTAGACGTTGAAGAGGCGCACCACACCCGTCTTGTCAGTGGGCGACACCTCCGTTTGCATGGGTGGAGGCAACGAGGTGAAGAGAGCTTGACGGACAATGTCCATCAGTTCACAGAGCACCATGCGAGGGGTGAAGACCACCTGCGAGGATGGGCTGGCGAGATCGTTCAGGCGAGCCACCATTGTCCCTATGCGACGGGCAATTATCAAGGAGAGCTCATCGCGATTCGCCGCAGTGAGGGAAGAAGCCGCGGGATCTGTCAGCCTTTGGGCCGCGTCTTGGCTGTAGATGATCTCCGCAGCGTCTTGGCAGCTGTTTAGTCTGCTCAGCGTTGCAGCGAGAGACTCTCCGCTCATCTTCTTCTCTATATTGTAAACAAGAATTGTACTGTTTCAGAGAAAATAAAACAATGTATGATATTGTGTATATGCGTAAGACTTAATGTATTTGGTAGTTCTCCTAAAAACAATTTTTATTCCTTGGTTTCTTTCTTACGTTTCTATGAAGGTGGCAACGATGACAACCGAGAAGGCAGATGCTAGGAAGTACTACACGACACAACAGTATGTCACAGAAAAGAGAGAGGAGAGGAGAGGAAGTATGGCGACAATGAAGTCATTCGTGGTGTATTTACCAAGACAATCGTCCGACACCGACTCACCGCGCGGCTAAAGTGAATCACCGTCACTGGGCTGCGAGCACTTTGAACAGCGTGCGGGATGTTGCTCTGCCCATGAGCCGGTCTTTACCGTAGCCGCACATTCAAGGATTCGAAGCAGCAAGAAGTGCGTCCACTCCGGAAGAAAGAAAACCAAGCTGAGGTGCCTACGTGCAATACTGACTGACGATTTTACTAAAAAAAAAAAAGGGAATGTTGAGTAGCAAAACGGCAGCTGTCTTTGCGCTATAAGGAGTAGTTGATCGTGTAAAGTTTGAGACAAGCATAAATTAAGTGCAACGCGGTTCTTTCTCGTTGACGATGACAACCATCAGACGAAGCTTCTATAAAGGTGTTAATAAAAGAGCATTGTACCCACTCTCATCACTAATGAGACCTAGAACGCCATGTCCTCCCCCTCTTCCTCCACCGGCTTTGCCGCTGTCTTCTGGGCATCTTCATCCTCCTCCACAACCGCCTCCGCCTCTGCTACGGCTTCAGCGTTATCTGAAGCCTTCGCCTTGCGTGTTCGGCTCAGTTTACCTGACTTCTTCACGGCCTTGATCTTTTCCTTGCGCTTCGTCGGTGCAGATGCGCCTTCGGCGTCCTCGTCCACCGCCGCATCCTTTTTGCTCTTCCGCCCGCGTCGCTTCGCTGTCACCGGCGTGTCCTCCGCCGCCGCCGCCGCCTCCTCCGTTCCCTCTGCCCTTGCATTGCCCGCACGAAACCACGCATCTCCTTCCTCGCTGCTTTCGTCTGCCGCGTCGTCCTTCCGCTCGCTGCCTTCCGTTGCCTTCTCTCCCGCTGTCGCGGACTGCAGACGTGCGGCGGCCATCTCAGCCTTTGTGCGGCGGTGGCGCTTCTTTAACGGAAGCTCCTTCGCTGGTGAAATGGACTGCAGCGCCTCCATCACCTCTGTCGTAACATCCGCAGCGGCACTGGCAAGACTGCCCACGGCATTCATGGCATCGTCCTCTTCAAAGGATGGCCCATCCGCTGCTGCCTCTGCCTCCGTAGCGAGGGGTGTGACGGTTGAGCGCCTGCCTTTGTTCCGTGCCCGTTTCAATACACGACGTGGCGCTTGCTTTGCTGGTGGTCGTCCCCGCCGCTTTGTCTTTTTTGGCGCATCCTCGGCAGAGGCATCTTCCTCGACGACCTCGTCAAGAGCAGTCTCAGCATCATCAGCAGCAGTGTGATCGGTGTTAGCCTCTGCGCCATCCGACGAAGCACTTATGTTTTTCTTGGGCTTTCGGCCGCGACGCTTCGGTGTTTTCTCCTCTGTTGTCTCCACTGCAGGTTCTTCTTCCTGCATCCGTGTCTCGCCTCCCTCGTCGTCATCTTCTATGCCACGCGCAGCAGCAACGTCAGCCACTGCACACTGCAGCACAACATCGCGCCCTTCACTCATCAGCTGCGACAGACGGCTCTGCGACGGACTCACCTCTCCATTCACGCACCAGAGACACAGCGCATCCGGTGTGGCAGGCGCTCCGCTATGCAGTAGACTTGACAGTACCGAGGAAGAGGCTGCGAGGGCAGGGGGGAACGAACGCACAAAGCAGAGATCGCTGGCGTGACCCGCGACACCGAAGGCACAGCCCACACCGAAGACCTCGGTCAAGCTGGAGCGGTGCAGGTGGACGGTGAGCGTTGCGCGGTGCGAGTGGATCTTCTTTGCGGCTGTGGTGAGCGGGAAGGACTCTACCAGCGACGCGGAGACAACCTTCACGGCGTGGCGTGTCGAGCTTGATGAAAACATTGCGTACACGATCTTTTTTTTTTTTTTTTTGTGTGTGTGTGTGTATCGTACTGTATGTTGAGTGTAAGATCCTTCTAGAGACCAATTTCAGCAGACGCGTTTCGTGCTTTTTTCTCTTAGATTTACGTTTATGATTTGCCGTACTCTTTCGCGCCGTGTGCGAATCACAGTTTTGCTTTAGTAAAGTACGTTTCTGGGTTTCTGATCGTACAGACTTCTATGTAGTAGTATAGGTTCTATGACCGTTGTGAAGTTATAAAACCGAATCGCAGTAGGAAGTGAAGCTAGCGCAACAAACACCAAGACGCACTTGCGCAGAACACTGCACCGTTGACCTTGCTAAAGATGTGACAATAAACAACACCCGGGAAAGTAACACAGTGGACGTAGAGGAAGATGAAGTCGAGAACAGGACGACAGAAGTGAACGGGGGCTCACTGGTTGGTGGGGGAGAAGACAACACACAGCAGAAATAACAACAGAGAACTTTCCCAATGCTGTATTTACTAGGTGCAGGTTGGGGGGTCAAGATTGCGCCAACCGGCTCCATCTCGGAGACCTTTCGCCAAAACTATCGTTATCGGCTCCTGTAAAACCCCAATAGCCTCGCAGACACCAAAACAATCTGGGCAATATCAAAGTCTACCGGACAATCCGCCCTCTTCTCCTTCTCCTCATTGATTTTGTTCATGAAAATCAGACAACTATAAACAGCTACAAGAATAAATGCGATAGCGTGTCGCAGTAAAAAAGGAAAATAAGGTTGCAGATGCGCACTTCATGCATCCGCTCTCTATTATAGAAAAGAATACTACCATCTATGAAAAAAAACAAAGAGACACAAAAGAGTCACTAACCTTCATTACGTTGATTTGCGTGAGCAGAGACCACAACAACAAAGAGGACTTCCAGGAAACAACAAAAAAAATAAAACAAGACCACTTTTACAACGACAACCAATCGATTCTGATTACATTCAGCTAAAACAACAATGGGGTAAAATAACATCAAAAAAGGCACACATCACTTTCGCAGCGCCTTCAGCGCAAACGTGAGCTTCGTAGAACCCTTGATGGCGTCCAGTGCCTTTGTCTTGAGGGACTTGTTCAGCATGGAGAGGTCCTGGCCGTTTAGCCCCTCCACCACCCACTTCACCTCCCCCTGAGGCCCTGCCCCGAGAGATCGCAAGAAGGGGTGCTTTAGCTGCGCCGTTGAAATTGGAGGGAGCTTCGTCATGATGATGTCGTCACCTGCAAAGGCTACCTTGATATTCCACGGGCTGGTCACACTCGTCCGCCCCAACTCCAAAAGAGAGCCATCAAACTTCTCTAGCCGCACATCGTTCTCGAAGGTCAGCGGGGACGCACGCATCAGTTCGTTCAGAGAGACACGCGTCGACGACGTGTCCTCCATTTGGGTGGGTGCCGCATCAGCTTCATGGTCGGGCGAAGCAGAGACGGGCTGTGCCTCTGCCTCTGCGCTCTCCTGGGCCTCCGTCTCCTTCTTCGACGAGCGGCTGCCCGTCTTGCTCTTCTTCTTCTTCGCCGCTGCCGCGTTCTTTGTGCCCGCTTCGATCGCCTCCTCGGCTGCCGTTGGTGGCAAGTCAACGAGGGGAACATCCACAGCAGCTTTCACCGGTGCATCTGCGTCGCCTCCCACCGGAGTATCCTCGGTGGGCTCATCACCGGCCTTGATGCCCTCCTTCGCCTCCCTCTCTGTGCCGTCATCGGTGCTGTCAGCCTCAGCTGCGCCAGAGGTAGACTCTGCGTTACTGCGCTTTGACTGCTTCACGGCCTCCTTCAGCGTCTTCTTCGCGCCTCTGCCCTTCTTGACCTTCTCGGCGACTGTCTTTTCCTTCTCCGTCTTTGGTGCCTCTTCCTCGATGGCTTCCTTCGCCTCTTGGGGTTCATTGTCAGGCAGAGCATCATTGCTGTCCACCAGAGTAGCCTCTCCCTCCACCTCATGCGTGGTCTCGGCTGCAGCCTCGCCATCCGCATTTGCCTCCTCTTCCTCCACATCCTCTGCAGCGGCAGCAGAAGCCTTTGACGTGCGACCGCGTGAAGTGGAGGCCTTGGTCTTCTTCTTCTTCTGCTTGGCTGCCTTCTCTCCTTTCACCTTCTTGCCCTTTCGCGGCTTCTTGGCCGCAGCGTCCTCCTCGAGGATCTCCTTCGCCTCGGTAGCCTCGCCCTCCCTCTCACCCTCCTCTAACGCCTTATCTTCCGCGTCGTTTGCATCCCCTTCGTCGTTCTTCAGCTCCGCATTGTCCTCCTCCTCCTCCTCCTTGGCTTCATCTGCAGCTTCCACACGCTCTTCACTATCGGTGCCATTTTCAGGTAGGAGGTTGAATTCTTTCAAAAGGGCACGCTCCGCTGCGTGCTCATCCGCCTCCTCCACCAATGGTGCGTTGTGATCGGCATCGGTGCCGTCGTTGTCGAGGGGCGTCTGTTCTGCTGCCTCCTCGCCCTCGCCCACAGCCTCCTCGCTATCCGGCGCTCCGATAGTGGTGGTGGGCTTTGCCCAATCCAACTCCTCAAAGCCACCGTCCTCTTCCACTTCCGCATTGCCTTCAGGTAGGCTCGCTGTGGTGTCAGCGTGCAACGAAGGCGCCGCCCCCTCCTTCGCCGGTTCGATGGCAGCGCGGTCATGCTGGAGGAGAAACTCGTCCGCGATGGAAGCGGCGACGTCGTCCAGCTCGGCCTGCACTGCGGACATCGCCTCCATGGCTTCATCCACTGCCGTCACCTTGGCCTCTTCAACGGCATCGGCTTGTTCCTCCACCTCATCCTTTTCCATCGTCTTCTTCTCTTTGTCGCCTCTTGCCCTCTCTGTCTTTTTCCTCGGCAGTTCATGCGCCTCATCTGACTCTGCGCTAATCTGTACCGGCTCTTCGGCCTCCGCGGCAGTCACAACGCCCTCTGGAACCTCGCCGTGGGCATCCGTCACCTGCAGGTTCAATGTGAGGATCAACGCACCTGACACGAGGTCCTTCATCTCTGCCGCCGACAGCGTGGCCATGTCCTTGTTGTTCATCTTCAGCACGCGCACGCGGCCACGCATGTCAAAGAGGAAGTTCTTTGCAGCAGCAGAGAGACGCACGTTCGGGGAGAAGTCCGACAAGGCAGCCGGCGCACCTGGGAGGTACTTCAGCTTCAAGCCCCACGAAATGGATGTGGAGGCGCGCTCCAGCATGAGCAGGCAGCGCTGACCCACACCGCCTTCCCCACCTTGATAAGACACCTCGTAGAGGACTTCGTGCGGCGAGGTCAGGTCCGCCTGCTTCCGACGCTCCACCATGAGGTGAAGCGTCTTAGCGGGTTGGGTCAGGCTGTCCCGCAGCTTCCGCAAAACCTCGGCCCTGCTGCTCTCCAGCGCCTCCTCGGACAGATGCACCGGGCGGATGCGGCGACGGTTCACTTCGTAGATGGCAAGCCCACCCGCCTCGCCGGACTGCTGCTGCACCGCGTCGTACAGGCGCTCCCCGGCGGCGCTGGAGTTGCGCAGATCGTTCTCCAACCCCACCAACAGTCCTTTGGCGTTCAGCAGCAATCCCCACCGCTGCGCCTCGCCGATGCGCTCCAGGGTGGCATGGCCGGTGAACGGGTCGTAGTCCACCACCTTCGCAAAGCCCTTTGTGCTGGCAGCCACGACAGCCGCCACGGCGGAACTTGTCGAGTCCCCACCGGACACAGCCGAGGCCACCGCGGCAGCAACGGCGGCGGTAGCGTCGCCCGATGAGCGCGCGCCGCCACCACCACCACCACCGATACCAGCACTCTGCCCACTACCGACAGTGGCGGCCACCTTCAGCGCACGTCGATCGGTGTCCACCGCCATGACCCACCGCAGCACCTTGTAGAACGCCTCGTCAATCATCTGAGCCGGGACGGAGTTGGCGGCGGGACTGCGGGCCATGTCCACCTGTGTCGGATCACTCTGCGGCTGACGACGCAGCACCTGCGACGGCGTCTCGATGCTGTGGAAGGCCGTCGCGGTGTCTCGCACGAGTTGGGCAATATCGTGCACGTTGTTCTTGGTCGAGCGCAGAGCCTTGTGCTCATCCTCGGTGCGCCTGCGGTCAATGGCGGGGTCGAGCTCTTTCTCTACGCGCTGCTGCAGCATCGACAGGAAGGCGGTGAGGATGTCCTGCGAGGTGCCCTCTGTCAAACAGTAGGCAATCGTCACAGTCGTCTTTGCTGGCGCGTTGTGGCGGGCAAGGAAGGACTCCAGCTGGGGCATCGCAGCATCCGCCTCCGCGTCCCTCGTGAAGTAGCGTAACGGCTCTCCGTTGGAGGCGACCGCGGCGGAGGCGCACATGCAAAACAGAGTGGCTTCCAGCTCATACAGAAGCTCCTTGGGCGTGTAGGAGATATTGGCGTGCAGAGCGCTGCGCAGCTTCGACAGGGCGATGCTCTGCAGCCGGCGCACATCGGACAGAAGCGTGCGGTTATAGGATGGATTTGGTACAATGCGGTGCGTCTCTGCGTCGTAGATCATGAACGGTGCGGTGATCGCCTCCTTCATCGTGACAATTTCGCGGTGGAGATCGCGTTGATCGTCAGTTGGTGCGGCGGAGGGCACGGGAGAGACATTTTCTACGGGTGCCATGGCGGTAGCCGCTACCTTCCTCGATCGGCTCTTATTGGGGGCCATCCTTTGCTGCTGTTTTAATTGGTTTGTGTGTGCTTGTGAAGGTGCTGCTATGGGAACGTCACCACGAAAACTACTTTCTGCTATCAAAGCCAATGAGGAAAAAAAATGCGAACACAAAACAGTGGCGATAGTCTATGAGTTCCTTTATGCTGCTCAATACACAAGGGATGTGACGCGTGTTGTCTCAAGCAGTGGCTCTGATGCTTGTTCAAACCAATGTTGCTAAATGGGTGTGTGTATGCGGGGGACTCTATGTATTACACTCCTCTCCTGGAAGTGTCTCTCGGTGCTGCTTGAAGTTGCTGCTATATGTATGTATTAGTTTTTTTGTGAAGGACGAGCAAGGTCAGAATAGCTGATCTTTAGGTGTCTATGGCAAATGTAATTCTCTCCTTCTTAGTCCTTGCAGGAAGCTGCAATAGTGATTAAGTCTTCTATTTTCTAGTAATTTACGTTACTGAGAGACGACGCGTGAGCAACAGCAGTAGAAAACGCCACGGACAACAACAACAAAAGAAGGTAAGAAAAGTCAATTGTGTGCAAACACTGAGTGAATCCAGGACGAAAGTGGTGAATTCTTGGATCAGCATAAACAACGCTAAAACCATCTTTTTTAATGTGAACGAAACAGCACAGCAGGGCTGAGGGAAAAATAGTGCACCCATACTGCCATAACCTCAAGTTCATTTGTGCAGATAGGACAAGGACTACCTTTGGAAAAGGGCCTCAAAAGTGAGCACTACTGCAACACCTTCCTACTGAAGCAATAGAAAACAAATAACCCGCTTATTTGATCATATACTGAGCTCGATTATTTGTTAACAACGTTTAAGAGATCCATCGCAGCATCCTCCGCGATCGATGAACCCGTTTAGACTTTAAGACTCTCTCCAAAAGAAATGGAAAAACGAGAAAAAAAAAACAGAATTAAAATTTAGTCTTTATCTTCCTTTGTTTAATCGATCGAATCAACCAACTTGCATACCATAAGCACCTGCTAACAAGCGCCACAACACGAAACGCAGTTTCCATCGCAGCTGTGGTTTCTGCCTTTTTTTCTCCTCACCTCTTATTGAGCCTCTTCCTGCACATCGGCCACGTGCGTCTCCGCCTCCTCTGGAATAATGTTGTCCGCCGCAAACTTCTTGTACGCCCTGCGCTCAGCCTCCTGCTTCTGCCGGGCCGCACGGTAGAAGTCCTCCTTCGGCCGGAATGCAGTGTCCTTCAGACGCAGGTCCAGCAAGGGCAGCTCCGTGTATCCAAACTCCTCCGCGACCTTCTCCAGCGTCACGGTGGTCTCGTCGTACACGTCACGCGGGCCAATCGTGCTGTACGCTCGCATCGTGGCCTTGTAGGCATAGTAGGCTGCGTTCTGAATGGCAAAGAGTTTCTTGTTCATGGACTTCAGCTTCTCTCCAATGAAGAGGTAGCGACCGGCCGATTTGTTAGGCAGCTCGTGGAAGTCCAGTCCATAGCGGACGGCGCCATCGCCGCGCAGGCGAGCCAAGGCGCCACGCACCTCATTTGGACGCAAGAGAAGAAGAAGATGCGTGTAAGAGGCGAGGGCGGTGGTGGCCGATGCGGCCCCAGACGCTGCGCCACCCTGACGTCCCTTCGGCGTCTCCGCCGCGGCCCTCCGCGCCGAGGCCGGCGTGGGCGGTGGCGAGACGCTGCGTTTGCGTTGCCGCGTTGTCTTCTCACGGCGCACCTCCGCCGGCTCGCTCTCCTCGACAGCGCCAGGCGTCAGCACCTCGGCCAGGAATTGGCTGTAGTTCACCACATCGGGCATGATGTCGTACTGCAGAAAGATCGCGCCACTGCGAGGCACCAGGCCGTGGCAGGAAATCAACACAGCAGCGGTCTTCTCGCCGGTGCTGTCGCCCAACACCACCTTGTCAAAGGCAGCGCACAGCCGCTGACGATCGGCACTGGTGTGCATGTTCGTGTACGCACTGGCGCCTTCGTAGTCGCTCAGGATTTGCACGTAGGACGGCAGCTCCTCCACAAAGGCGTAGAGGGCGTCGTAGAGAAAAGACGCGCATTCCTGCGTGGCAACGTGAACCACCAAACCACGATGCGGCACCAGCCCCTTCAGCAGGCTGAAGAGAAACTGAAAGCGCTGTGTGCCCTCGGCCACCGTGTAGTGCACCGTCACCGGACGCCGAGACGCGGCCAATGTCTTTCCCACAGCCGCGTCCCCTCCTTCGAGGCTGAGAGTGGTGAGCAGGTCCACCTCTGGCAGGGAGAGCCACGCCTGCTCCTGGGCCATGATGGCAATGGCGGGCACGTGCCCCAGACAGGCCCACCGCTGCGCATTCAGCGACTGCGGGGTGGCAGACGACGAGGACGCCTCCGAGCCTTTCAGCAACGATAGCAGAGAGCCGGACTGCGCGGCGGTGCGGTGGAGAAGGACAGTGAAGCCGCCCATGAACTTCCAGATAGCACTACGCCGGTCTACGGCGAGAAAGCCGGTGGGCGAGGCAACGACCACCACTACCGCAGCAACACGGTCCTCTGCCGTCGCTGGAGGAGCGGGCTCCTCTGCTGCCTTCGCCTTCTTCGCCTTCTTTGCGCTTGACGCCGTGGTTTTTGTGTTGGTCACTGCGCCGCCTTCCGTTGAAGGGAAGGTTGGGTGGCGCGGCGCACTGGCATCGGCCAGACGCAGCACCACAAGCCCGTAGCGGCCCTCCAGCTGCTGGGCCACCTCCGCCACCATGGCAGCGTCCTCCGTCAGCACAAAGAGCGACGAGTTCTCCGCTTGAGGGGTGGTGGTGGCCGATGTGTTATTATGCGTACGTGCAGCCAGCTCTAGCGCAGCCAGGGCAACCGTATCCACCATCTCACCCAGCGTCGACACCTTACCGCGGGTGACGGACAGGGTCGCCGTGGAGTCCGTCGCGGCTTCGCTTACCCCTGCAAGCGCCTCCACCAGCGACATCTGCGTGCGGGATAGCTTGTGCGTGGCACCAGCCGTGAGGTGGCTCTCCACGTAGCGCATCACAGACGGGGACAACGGCATAGGAGTGGCGGTGGTGGTGGTGGTGGTGGCAGCCGTAGAAGTCTTCGATGACGCGCCGTTCGCAGTCAGCGCCGCGCGAGAGACGGCAGACGACTTGCGTGCGGCCAGCACCGGCACGACATCGGCGGCACGCTTTGCCTTGGCCTTGTGTGCGGCGTCATCACCCAGGTACGCCTTCAGATGGCGCAGTCCACGAGTATCCATTTTGTTTAGCTGTTGTTAATGAGCCTGATGCGTGAGGGTCAGCGAGTGGTCAAGTGAAGCTGCAATAGAGAGAGGCAACGATGCGTCTGTGCGTGTATGCGGGAGTGTTTCCAATGTGCTACTGAGAACACTAGAGAGAGAACGGTTTGAGAGGGAGGCAATACCGAAAAACAAAAAAAAGTATCTTGGAGCGGTTGTTGAACAGGGCAGCTCCACGGATCGACATCGATAAACCAAGAATGCAGTCAACGCCAGCAACAATAGCATAGCATTTATACACAAAATAAAGAAGGGGATGGAGGAATGGAATTCATAATTTAGAAAAAAGCAGGCAAATGGAAAATTGAAGACGAGAGTCTGGAGGATGGCAGAGGTGCATCTGTAGAGAAATCATGTGCTACACCAGAAAGCATAGCAGGTAAAAAACCAGAGGCAGCAGCATATCAGCGCAAGAGAGGCCCTATTCCGGTCTTTCGCTCTCTCTCTCTCTCTCTGTCTTTTATTATTGCATTACACTTTTGTTTTCTCTAACTCATACACACACACACAAAAAAGATACAAGATGCGCTCTTTCTGTGATGCGAAAAAATTGAAACAGCGGACGCTACATGACCGTTTCTCACCATGCAAGGTGCTTCGTATTCGAAAGGTCGGTGCACGCAGTCGCCACTTCGCGGTGTAGCCACGCTCTGAACCAGAGAACGAGATAAAGAGCCTTGGCTTTCAGTTCAGTTTGCATGGAAACGAAGCAACTCATCAATAAGGTGGACAAAATGAAACGCAGCACCGACGCACACCCATACAGACACGCCTAACACTGAAGTACAAGGAGTGTCTCTGAAACGTCATAAATCACCTTAACCTGTGTGTATCGGAGAGATAACAGCAATCATTTTGGAAAATTGAATAATTGAAATAAAACTTAAGTATAGTTTGCAGGTTTTGATTGCGTTCGGAGATCAAACAGTACCATCATTTAGAAAAAAAAAAAGGAAAGAGGCATCTAAACAAAACAAAAAAAAGTTATCATCAGCTTTTTATTTGCTCTTCTTTTAGAGCATAATAAGGAGCTACAAGAAGGGAGCTAAGTATTCACCATGTCTGTGTGTGTGGCTAACAGAGCAAAGAGTTCGAGCCACAAACAAAGTCGAAAAGTAAACAAAGCGCGACGCGGCGAGAAAAATAAAAACGCAAAACTAAATTAGAAGCTTTAGTTTAAGGCCCTTCCAGAGAAAGAGCCGAATAACCTTCATTATAGCTAGCGCCAAGTTACCATTTTACTTTCCTTATCCGCGCCACGCAGTAGTGGATGATGTTCATCACCACCACCAAAAACAGAAAAAAAAAAAAAGCAAAGTTCGCAAATTCATTAGTAAAGCTTCGCTCTGTTCGCGCAACATTGTGTTTTGTGCGTGTGTTAAGGATTTGCCAATTGCGTTGTACTTTCAGAGCGCAGAGGCCCTCTTGAGCCGACTCACACAGGCAACCCTGATTTACGTTAAAGTTTTATTTTTTTTCCTTTCCGTTCAACAACAACAAAATAAAGGAGGGGAAATGGTGAGCCGACGATCAAAGAGTGGCGCTGCCATAGGCAGCGGGATACACAAGGGAACAGAGAAACAAAAGCTTCGCAAAGGAGAATTTTTTAAAAAAAGAAAACATACTCAAGCGTTTTTGAAGTCAAAAGCAATGCAGAGAGACAGTAATCAAGTATAAAAGAGAAGAACACGTTTTGGTATAAAGAGAAAGAAGATTTTGTTTGAAACGTTCGACCGATACATTTTTCTTACGTTCAGAAAAACACGTGGAGGAACAGCAAAGAAAAAAAAAACACGGGGTTTCACGTCACGGAAAGCATGCAAAGCTGAAAATTAATGGAAAGCAACTTTTCAGCAACCCAAAGAAAGAAAAGCAAAAACAGACGGATGAAAAAAAAGCACAGAAGAAAAGAAGCGGACCACAGACACAGTTTTAGAAAAGTGAAAAACAAAACAAGAGAGCAACTGAATTGTTTTGATTAGGTGTGTCCACGTGTGTATATTACTGTAGCATCAACGTCTGTGCGCGTCGATTTTGATGTAGAAGGTGTCGCTGAAGCTCGTGAGGCACAACAACAGCAACACAAAAAACGAAGGGGAGTATTTAGGAAAAAAAAATATTAGTTTAAAAATTAAACCAAATCAAAAGAAGAGAAAAGAGTGGTTTTCATACAGTGGGGCACAGAAATAAAAGAGGAGACGAGGTAGCATCAAAGTTCGCCACCTTGACGTTGATGTTCATCTCTGTGCTTTGCCCTTCTGGGGAAGAAGGTCAACACTATCGTATCGAGTAAAAATAATAATAATAAGGTCTTCAAAACTAAGAGTAAATAAAAAATGGAAAAAGGAATTAGACTCAGACATAATAAAGTAGGGGAAAAAAAGGAAGAGGAAGAGAGCACAACAAAGTCCTCAGTTAGGTTGTTTACCAAAAACAAAAAAAAAGAATATAAGAAGCAAAGAATTATAGAAGCAAAGGAAAAAGTGAAATTACGCTTTTCAAATCCGGTGAGAATGAAAAAGAAACACGTGACACTTCCCTTTTTTTATCGAGCAGATGTGCAAATAGGGAGAACGCGAAAACCCAGCACCTGCAAGGCATTTAAAAATTCAGAAAAAACAAATGACAATCCGCAACTGAATCTTGCACAGAATTCTGGTGCAGAGAGATCCACCAATCAAGGTGAGGAGAGGGAATCAAAGAACCAAAATGAGACATATACACGAAAAAAAACAAAAACAATTGTGTACGTGTGTGTGTGTGTGTGTGTGTGTGTGCAGATGTCTTCATGTACGTATACTGTGCTGGGCGACCGAGAACACGATCCGCAGTACCACGTCGCACCACACGAATAGAATTAATCGAAGAAAGAGAAGAAGGACAAGCCGAAGCAACCTACATTTACGGTCTGGTAGGAGTCCACGGCAATTATCTCCTCCTCATCCTCCTCCACGTCGTCGTAGCTGTCCACCACAAACCCGTTCTTGATGCGGCCCGTGTACCCGTCCCTCCGCGCGGTGTTGGGGCTGGAGGGCAGGGAAACCACACGTGGCGGCGCGTAGTCGCTGGCAAAGAGCGAGGGAAGGGGGGCGGCACGCAGCGAGACGCCGGGAAACGGAGCGGCAATCACCATCGACGCCTCGGCACTCGACTCGGCCTCTGCTGTGACGGAGTCGGTCTCGGCGTCGTTCATCCCGGAACCGTTTTCGCTTGCCATACACACCGGCTCAACAGCACGGCTGCTGTCTTGAGCCGCATTCGTAGTGGCGGCGGTAGCAGCCGTAGCGCAGTCCACAGGGCGTATTTCAGTCTGCGCTCTGGCTGTGTCATCCCTCACTTGATGCTTGTCCTTCCGATGGGCCTGCAGCGACACTACAGCCTTTTCCATCGCCTCCAGCTTCAAGGTGCGGCGGTGACTCAGCACAGCCTCACGCCTCGCCGTCTCACAGGCACGGCCCCACACCATCGGCAGATACTCCATCTCCAGTGGGTGCGGGGTAAGCGCAGCAGGTAGCTGTACATCCTCCGTCGAGGAAGGCGGTGACGACGCAGGAAGAAGAATCTTTAGCAGTGCGCGTCGCGCCTCCATGGACGTTGCGGACTGCAGCTGCGGGGTGAAGTAGTAGTAGTACCACGCCAGCCAATCCTCTGCATCACGCGTGGCCAGGTGCGTGTGGCGCTGACGTTCAAAGAGCTCCATAGAATGCAGGACGGTGGCCGCCATGCACACCGTGCCCCGGCGAGGTAAAACAGCGCGACCAAGTCCTTCGCCTTCGATGTCCACCTCCTCGCTGAAGGAGTAGGTCGAGAGCGTCTCCACGCTGACATCCTCGCGTGCTTGCATGCCCAGAAAAGATTTGATCTCATGGAAGAGCTCCCGCCATGGGTTCTCGAAGCGGTATTGCGCCAGCTGATAGTCGACCGGCTGGACTTGCAGCAGGTTGGCGGCAACGTGGGTGCCATGCAGCGGGTCGTATACGCTGGTGACACGCACCGTCCGACAAAACTTTGTGTGGAAGGCGCGCAATGCACCGGTGCCGCACTGCAGCAGCGAGTTCACAAGTCCATTCACCTCCTCTGGCGCCTGGAACTGAGCCAGGATGGGCAGGATGTAGTAGTAGTACACCTGGGAGAGGCGGAGGTGCGCGGCACGGGCCTGGCGGTGCGCCTCGGTCAACAAAGAAAAAAGCGCGCACTCCTGCTGACGGCACTGGGCGAACATGACGTGCTCCACGTAGCCGCGGGAGCCGAGGGCGTATTTGCCTTTAGAGATGCGCTGCACGCTCTCCACATCCGTGCGTGAATCCTCTGACGCCACGTCTTTCTGTAGCGTGCTGGTTGGGCCGATGCGGGCGGCAGCGGCCACACTGCCCGCGACAAACGTCGACGCCTCACGACTGCTCAACGCGGTGCCGTACATCGCCGGCAGCACTGTGCTGACGTTCGCAACGACCTTATCGCTTGGCAACGCAACGCCCTTACCGGTGCTGTGGTGGTGTTGGCCGCTGCTGCTACGGCTGTGTCCGCTGCTGCTGCGCTGCTTCTCCGTCCCTCTCTCCTCCTCCTCCTCCTCCCCTCTCTCAGTGCTCGTGTCCGTCCTGCTCTGAGCCGCGTCGTCAGCCTTGGCAGCGTCCTTGAAACGACCCATGCGCACCAGAAGATCATCGGGCAGCTCGTAGGCCGGTGCCTCGACGTGTTCACGGAGGAGGTCGAGTGCCTCGTTCGTCAAGGCCGCCGCCACCACCCCTTTGGTCTTCTCCTTGCCCGTTATGTCCTTTGCATCTGCTGCTGCCACGGACAACGAGCCCTGATGAAGCGCCACACCTCTGACACGTCCAGAGACAGAGTTGCCGCGCTGCGAGTCCATCAATGCCGCCCAGGCCGCGTTATACTCCCGCAGCCGCTGGGCTGCTTCCTTGACTTGTTGCCGACGCTGCACACGCTTCACCGCAAGCTCCTCCCGTGAGATGAGGCGACCCAGTGGAAACGCAGAGTGCGCTGCCGCCGCTGCTGCCATCGTCGTCGTTGCCGTGCCTGTGGTGCCAGAGCGGCTTGCTGTGCCGACGCCGCTGCTGCTGCTGTCCATTCCGCAAGACGTTGCAAAGCTCGTGTTTGCGGTGGAGTTTGTGTCCTGTAAGATTAGCGCGCGGGAGAGGCGGCAGCGGCACTTGCGAGTGTCGGTAACGCGAAAAGCATGACGTGGTTTGGGAGCTGATGCACCAACCATGGAGACGGAGAGGTCCGCAGGCTCTAAATCGAGCGGCTCCTCGTCATCCACCTCTGCCACCTCCACCAAGACTTCTTCCACGGAGCTGACAGGTGAGCTCGGCTCTTGCGAGTCCGAGTCCGAATCTGACACCAAAGAAACGTATTCTGATGCCTTTGTGCGAGATGTGGCGGTGGTAGTGGCTTCTGCTGCTGCTGCTGCATCTGCTGCTTCCTCCCGTTGCGAGCCTTTCTCCGCTGTCCTTGCCGACGACGCAGCTGCCGAGAACACAACGGCCACGCCGCTCTCGTCTCTGTCTATGCGTCTGTACCGCTCAGCCCCCATGGACGCCGCCCCCTCGCTCTGCATCTCCTTGAGGTAGGACATGGGAGAGGCCTCGACGTGCGGGTCGAAGACCTCGGGCTGGCACATCAGCCGACTCCACAGAGACAGACGATCCCGTCGTGGGACGTGAGAGCGGCTGCGACGACGGGGCCGACGTGCACTCCCGCTGCGGCTGAGGTGCACCACCGGCACCTGATCCAGCGGGGTGTCCGCCGTCAGAAGAGAGCCGGTTTCACCCGCCGAGTCCTCGGCGTATTGTGTGGAGGTTGCGCCATCGCCGTTGCCGTCAAGGAGGCGCTCTTTGCCTCGACGGTCAACGAGCCGCGGCTCTTGTCCTAGAATGAGACCGAAGATGTACATGAGCGAGGTTTCAATTTTTTTTCTAACACAGTTGTGTTGGGGGAAAAGAATTATAAAAAATATTGACTAAGAGTTAGGGTGTGTGTGTGCTTCGGGAGGCAGCAACAACAACAAAAAAGGCCGGAAAGCGATGCGGGAGAAAAGGGGAAATATTTAGAAAAAAAAGACCGTTTAAATGAGTAGAGAACGAAAAAAGGGAAACAATAAAAGTGAAAAGACAGCGCCTTATAGCGGAAACAGAAATGAGGGTATAAAAAAATAGTAGTTTTGTGTTATCCCTGTTTTTCTTTGTGTGGGTAAAATTTCTTTTGTGTGTGTGCTGCCGACACAAACAAACGCCTACTCTATATATACTAAAAGCAGCAAAAAAAAAAAAGGACAGTGGAAAATAAAATCTGAGAAGCGCAAAGGCGCGACGAAAAACAAAAAAAAAAGCCTCTTTTAAAGCTCCTTTTAACAACAAAAAAGAAAGAGCTGAGGCGTGAGCGACTGCAGGAGAAAAAGAAAAGGCAATACAAATAAAACAAATTATAGAAAGAGAGAAGGAATAAAATACAAATGAGTGATCAAACAACAAAAAAAAAAAAACACAATCGAGGAGAATTCTGAAACTCCGAAGAGTAGCTAGATGAGAGTGGCAACTGTGGGACTGAATATACGTTCAGCACACAGAAACAGCACCACACGCACACACAAAAGAAAAAAGAAAAAGAGGAAACCAAATTTTCTTAAGCTTACGATGCTTGGTGTTGGCTGATCTCCAATAGCCTTTTTTTTTCTACTCAAAGCTTGACTGCCACAAATTAAAAAATAAAAAAGGCGGCACAGTGAGAGAAAGATGATGGAAATGTATGTATGAAATAAATAGATAATTAAACAGAGACACTACAGTCCTCAGCTTTAAACGCTCAGAGGTCGGGAAGGGCACAACCAAGACGCTTCCAATACCGCGCCGGATTGATCCGTCAAGGTAGTAGTGATTCCTCTAGCGTATTTGAGGGGAAAACGGAAACGCCTTTATAAGAATGCCAGAGAAAAAAAAGTCTCAAGACACACTTCACTATCAGAGTGATCATGTGCGTGTGTTTGTGTTTGTGTATGTGTATGCGGAGGAAACTCAAGAGGGGGGAAGGAGGCAGCAGAGATGAAGGATGCGTGTTCAAGCAGCTGCACAATGTATACACAAAAGAGGTAGAAGGGTTAACGGCAACGCATTTGCACAGTACACGGGAATAAAGCAGAGCTTGTTGCAGCAAACGGAATGAAGCCGCCAGAACCCGTGTACACAGCGAGCTTGACGGCGCAGTTGAAAACGTGACAGACTTCAGTCTCAATGCATTCATATTGAAAGGACGATGGGTATGTGGATGCTTTCCACAAGCTAACAGTCGGAGGACAAGCTTCCCGAATACATGTAATTATACTGGGTGGGTATGTGCTTTATGGGGCTGTTTTGACGCGAGTTCTTTTTTTTGTGTGTGTGTGTGAAAACGCAGAACAAATATAAAGAATGCAGGAGGGGAAAAATAAAAACGCTTCGTACGATTTCAGAGTTAAGTGCGTTGTCTACTTTACAAGCACAGTGAAACAAGCCAACTAAAATACAAATGAATTAACAAATAGTCATTCTTTTGAAGAATCCTTTGGAAAGAAAATAACACGTAACGACACACTCGTCAGTAACGTCTTCACCTGGACGACGCGCTTTCAGTATACCTGCAAGAAAATACCAAAGCAGAAGACACATAGAATACTCGATAATAACAGCAGGAACAACACTTATCACTGCGCCTTCTTCGGCTGCTCGCTACTTCGTGAGGGCAACGCCGCAGCTACTGCACGCGGTTTGCGGGGACAGGCAAAGACCACCATCAGCGCCACGCCCAGCACCGCCACCAAACAAAGTGTGTACACCATCATCGTTGGCACGTAGGCCTGGAGATGGAACCGCACATCCGGGTCCATCAGCAGTCTCAGACTATCTACCCAGTAGGCAGCAGAAAACTCCTCTGTTGTGTTCAGCGAGTCCGTCAGCTGCCGCCAGGTGTTCAGTTGAAAGACGCGATGCAGCGTCTGCGCAAACGACTCATCGTCGTCACTCGTCATATCGTAGACAACTTTCTTTGCCGAAGTTTTGTTTTTCGCAGTGGATGCATGACGTGCCGCCTTAGTGAAGGAAGCAGCATCGGACTCCTCCGCGAGAGTAGGTTTTCTTGAGAGGTCGCTGTCGGCATCGGCGTGGGCATCACGCGCGCGACGACGCACGGCTGCATCCGAGGTGATATGGTAATGCACAAAGGCAGAACACAACCCAACGTCTTCACAGAACGTACCAGCAGCAGGAAGTTCGTAGACAGGCAACTCGCTTTTCGCTTCCTCTGTCGTTGAGGTGAACTTCTCGCTAGGCAATAAGTGACGGAAGGCGGTGCTCGTCAAAGCCTCGTTCATCTCCTCCAGCGCCATGGGACAGGCTGCCATGACACCGTCACGAAGGTCCTTCGAGGTCACGAGTGGGCTCAGCAGCTGACGTGCTGCCACGTCCTCCGCGGGGATCCTCATGGCGGCCACGCTCGCTTGTCGGATGCTGCTCTCCAAGGACTCACAGAGGCCGTCGATGGCGTCGTGCACCTCCACAACCATCTGCTCTCGCTGTCGATGGACCACTCGAGAGCCACGTGACGCCTGTGCGGGTGACGAGGATGGTTTCCCTGCTGTGCTGGGGTATCGTTTGGCGATGGGTGTGAGCACGTCCTCGAAGAAGACCTCGCCAAGGTTCACACAGGCACGGCACAGAAAGTCCTCCTTGATGTTCTGATAGTCCTTGGTGCCCTTCACTTCTGCACGCCCGTGAGCAAAAAGAGGAGACGACACGAAGCACCCGGTAAGAAAAAGCGCCACGAGAACCATCATCGTGGATTGAACGCGCAATTGCAAGTGGAGGGTCATTATTAGGATTTTCTTTTTTTAACTTTTAAAATGTAAGGCAATGACAAAGTGCTGGAGAACAGCAACAATAAAATAATATAAGAAAGTGGAAGAGTATAGAAGTACAACTTCTAAGCCACTTTGGTGTCCCCCTTTAATTACCTTTGAGGATGCTGGCTTTGTTTCTTCTCGTTTTCAAGGGAATAGAAGGTGGCTGGCGGAGTGCAGGTCCACCTCTGACATGCGACAGTTGAAGAGTAGTCAAAGAGTTGAAACAAGGGAGAGAAAGTAGAAAGGAAGTGAAAGTGGAGGAAAAGAATTCGATGCAAGGGTGTCTAAAGTCCCCAAAAAAAGAAATAACCCGAAAAGCACAAAGAGCGCGTAGTGAATGAAAAGTTCAGCGAGAGCACTGAGGACTCTCAAGCGCGTCATGAAAAGCTGAATCGGAGGGCTTCCAACAGACAGTGGCAGTGAGCTGTGCAGCTGCCCTGCGAGCTGATCATCGTGTCTCGAAAAAAAAGAGAAAGCAGCGCCAAGAAGATGACGAAAATCTTCCATGAGGAAATCGCTCGTACACCGCTGAGGATTCATGGAGGCTCGCCAACGTGCGGTGCCGTCAGTCGTCTTCATTGATTCGCCTCGCTGCCACTCTGGCCACTGCACGACCTTTACACGGATTTCAAACTTTACCTTTGAGACTTTCGTATATTCAGTGAAAAAGACAAACAGCACACACACACACACGGATACACACACGCAGATAAAAGAGAAAGGAGACCATATGGTGCTCAAAACGCACTGTTGTATGACAAGACAAAAAAGAACAGCTACCCTACAAAGGAGAGGAAAACTGATGATCTACACATGCACATCTCAGCGCTGCATTTGGCTCTACTCACTTCACTCGTTTTCTCTTCTAGTTATGTTCTTTGATTGGTTTCGGCGACTATGCCAGACGCATAGATTGCTGTGTGAACGTTGTCCCGGTCTAGTTTACAAATACACATAAAAGAAGAAGAATAGAGTGAGAGCGCGAGACACCACGCAGTATAATGAGAAACAGCGCAGCGCGCAAGAAAAGAGAAATGCGTCGTGCGCGTACATTTTTTTTTTTTGAGAAAATGGCAAAAGGTGAAAAACATCGCTCCTGGGCAAAATAATAATAACAAACGACATGTGCCAAAGTCCTTGACTTAAAACTCTACCTTTCTTTGTTTGTTTGTTTGTTTTTTTACTGCAACACGGTTGCTTTGGCGTCTGTTTTCATTATTTTCCACCATTCCCTATTGAGATGTACTCCTGGCTGCTTCCTCTCGCACGTCCGATGCAGGAGAAGGCACCCCTATGGAGATCCTAATCCTGTCGTCGAAGAGAGAGAAAGAGAGAGAGATAGCCACTACTCCTTTTTTTTGTCACTGATGCAGCCTTTTGAGCAACGTTATCACAGATCACTGCGATACCTTTTTTTTTTTTTTCTCCCTCTCGGTACTTAATATAAGTTGAAATATTGAGTGTTGTCGATAGTTGGGAAATACCAAAAAAAAAAAAAAACGTTCAAAGGGAATAAACGAGGGGGAAAAATAATGCGGGGGAGGAGCCCGCAAAGAGATATAAAAAGAGAGATCCAAGAATCACTCGAAGGATCACAAAAAAAAAAAAAGAGAATGAAATAAATGAGGCAATAGAAAACTAAGAAACAATAAATAAACAAAAATTAACGCAGTATGCAGCTGTGACACCGAAAAAATAGAAAGAGACAAGGTTGTTGTATTTTGTAATTGAGGTTGACCATCAAGGCAGAGAGACGAGTGGAATGTCGAGACGTCAGAGCATTGGAACGCTGCGCGGCTCGCACATACGAGAAATCGGCCTTGCCACCGTTCCGAAAATAAAAGAGAAGAGAAGACAGAACATTATTAAATGAGAAAAAAACACGAGTAGTTCCTTTTGTTCTTCTTTACTGCTGTTACTGGTGGGAAGTTCTCACGTTCTGCCTGATAGTCAAAGCCTTTGAGTTTGCAGGTTATGATTTTTTATATTTTGGTGTGGTGCATCTAGCAGCTGCAATACACGGCGAAACAAAAATATGAGTTAGCAAAGCCAGTTTTTTTGGTTTGTTTGTTTGAGTTTTCTTGAGACACGGTTAAAATAATCCGGAAAAGA